>JASANE010019773.1:0-52338 GCA_030248225.1 Trileptium ribeirensis | reverse complement strand
GTTGTATGTAGTCCTAAAATTTCAGTTTAGTGAATTGCTTAAACAATCGTGTTCAGCAGTTTAGTTAAGTATTGCTACAGGGTACCAAGAATGGTTTGTCTATGTATAGGTTTTTCGGCTGTATGGTATAGTTCGGCTCAGTAAAACACGTATATTTAATGCCTTTTCATAGATGTAAAATGGGTATAGGGTTAATGAACTCAGTTTCCAGAATACAGTTTGTCATCAGTAGTTTGGTTAAATATTACTACGGGGCATCAAGAATGGTGTATATAGGTGTTTCGGTACACTGAATACGATGGTTCGGTTATCTAGAGACCAGCACAAATGTTCATGCATTGTCAGTTGTTTTCTATGGGTTTAGGGTTGATGAGACTTTAGGATTTTCATTGGGTTCAGGGATAAATAGTGTTTAGGGTGGTGTATACATAGAACATATGCTGTTGATAGTGATTACAGAAAATGACAACTTATAAATGAAACCAACGCTCGCTCCGTTTCACCCTTGCATGCGAGATACTAGTTATTATTGTATTTTCAAATTCGATATAAACTTTATTGATTTTTGTTACAAAATTGAAATATTACGAACTGCTATGATGCCGTTTGGTCCTGGGTTATATTATTTTATTAAAAATTTTCAGTGTTTATATTTTATTTAATATTAAGCTAAAATATGGTTAGAAAAAATACGCTCTAATGCTGATTACAAGAACGATACATCTTATATCAAATTTGTACACGTAGCTTGTCTTATCGCCAGATTGGTAAATTCTGAATGTTGAATATGTAATTTAGGGTGCGGAGGTATTACCATTTTTATGTGTTTGGGATGCCATGGGCTTACGGAACACTCTTTTTGATTCAACGGTTCAATGCAAATGACAATAGCAGCACACGGTTTGCAGCTACAGGTTGAATTGCTCTACAAAATAATTCCAAATACTTGGAAACAAAAAGTGTTTGAAACAATAAATTTAAATTTTTTGTTTCAAATTTTCACTCGAGTAGTTGTGGAGATATCATTTTCGTGCATTTTGGATCTCACGGGCCCATTTTAGAACCAGTTTTGACCCAAATCCTGCATTCTAAGAGAATCGTATACAGACAGGACTTAGTTTTGCCCTAAAAATGCACCGGTTGTCGAGTTGTAGTATCGTGATTTTTTGGATCCCTTCCGGACCCGATCCGTGCGCTTTGTACTTGTTTATTGGGGAAGGTGTTGGAATCTTACTTCGTGTCTGGCTAAAGAACACAAATAGAGATTTCAAAATTTCAAATGAGCTATGACTCGAGTCAATCCGCCTATGCGAAGTTGAGTTATGCGTGTCACACCAAAAAACCAGAAACGGACATCGTCGAAATTTACCACTATGGCCAGTGATACTTCGCTTCTTTAACTCACTCCTTTTTGGGTACTGTGCCCCAACCATGGGTTTACAAGCAGCGTTATGCGTTCCACCTGCTGAGATATCGCTATAACAGGAGGTCATGGTCTGCTACCATAGGTCAATGAAATATGAGTTTCAGTGATAACAGTAGAGCACATTTAAACGTGGATCACCTGTTACAGTTGGTACAAAGTATCCAGTTCCCATGCGATCGCATGGCTAAGGAATTGGTTGATGCACCAACGTGGAGAGTCATCATACCAAAACGTGATGAGTGGGCCACGGCCTCACTCACTGAAGAACAGAACACCATCAATTGCTACACAGATGGTTCTAGTTTGGAACTGCCTAACGGACCACATGTCGGTGCTGGCATATTCATGGAAAACATGCTAAGACGTCCTGTCTACTGGGTAGTGCTTGCCGTTGCCGTATCTGTATGTATCAATTCAGACAGTCAGGCGGCAATTCATACATTTCAGGTAGACTCGTACGCTCCAGACTAGTACTCGACTGCATTAACAGTCTCAGGTCACTATGTCAGAATAATAGCGTCATGTTAAGATGGATTCCTGGACATGAAGGATATATATATAGAAAATGAGATTGCAGACGAACTGGCAAATCAGGGATCAATGAAGAAATATAGCGGGCCAGAACTCATACTTCCTATTCCGGCAAGCAATATTCGTCTTGAAACCAGGAAATGGACATTCTCTTCCCTTCAGGGGTTATGGTAAACAGCAAAAGGATGTAGACAGACTAAACTCATTCTAAAAACGCTACTTAAGAAATATAGCAAGTTATGCTGGAAACTTGAATAAGATAAGGCTGAGGTGGGCTGCAAACTTGTTTACAGGTCATAACATGTTGAATTATCACATGTACAACCTGAAATTGGCAGATATTCAGCGATGGAACATATGCAATGAGAGGGATAGCACAGAACACTTGATACTGCGTTGCCCGGGTGAGGGCCAACTGCGATCCAAAATTTATGGAAGGAATAGAATAGAATTTGAGGATATCTACTCTGGGGGATTATGAAGATTGTCAGGTTTTTGATGGAATGTCAAAGACTTGTTTGAAGTGGTTCTGAACGAGACGGTATAATGGACACTTCTTCTATAGTCTAAACACGAATCGGCAGTCCCTTCCTTGAGTCTCTTTTCTGTCAATTTATCTACCTGGGTACTGCGCCACATTACAAACACGGTTTGGCATTCACATTGCGACTATTGTCTGATAAAGTGGTCACTATTACAGAAACTAAAGGATGATATTGTGATATAGGAGCTTGTGATGTGAACCATAGGCTTTCAGACGATAATCAACATCCAAAAATAGTATGATCTAGTAAGATATTACGATTTCGACTTCTAGGTTAAATAGAGTAGTTGCCCTAATTGAATGTTATTTTAAGAGTTTGGGAACAGCGAACGAACAAGAAAACTAGCTATATCATTTTCCCACGAGCAAGTGCGAGCGAACAACGAGCGACCAGCGATGAATTGTGGCGTGCAATGGATGTTCATGTTCTCCTCCAAAAATAATATACAGCGGTGTTTTTGATTCTTTTAGGATGCGACAAAATTGTGAGGCGATCGCGTCGTTGTTTCAACAACAGCCGGCGCCCACGTCAAAACGTAGCAGTGGCCCACCGACTGCTGAACAACTCGGCGAAGATACAACGGAAAGTATCGACGAAATTGATCCCACTAGTCCGGTAATAGCAATAATACGGATATAAATGTTTTGCCGTACCTTTTTAGGCCTCTGAAACTGGGGGTCAGAAACACAAGGATCAATGCCATCATTTTTGTAGATATCGAAATTTTTAACAAAAATTGAGCAAAATTTTATTAAAAATTAAGGAAATTACTCAAAATCTTAGTAAAAATTGGAAAATTTGGGGAAAGAGAATGTGTGGTGGTCAAAAATAGAAAATATAGGTCTCACGGGAGGTGTCTTTTAGGGGCCGCGCTGAGCGAATGAGGGGTCAGACACCCTACTCCTATTAAAAAATCCCGGATTAAAATCTGTGTCTGTCTACATAACGGGCGCCCGAAATTTTCGAGCTACTCCAAGATTTTGACGTTCCCGCATTTCATGCCATGCATACAGGGGGACAGTGGCTTCCCTAAGAATTGCCCAGGTATTTTGACATGACATGAAAAATTAGTAATCTTCATAATCAAAATGTTTAAAATCTTTTTACTTGTTTCTAAAATCCTTGTTTAGTAGCTTTATTTGTTTGTGATCACCTAATTCATGTTGTTTAAAATATGAAGGTTATGTATTTTGACCCCCAGCTCATGCCATGAAGTTAATTTTTTTCCAATCTTCGTTCATGCCCTTCTGGTACGGCAGGTACTTTTGTGCGCCGTCAGCATTTTCCGAAATCTTCCCTGTGGGTCTAAAAGTTGCTAAAACTTTCGATAGATACGCATAATTTGAGTGTTTAAATTCTTTGAGTGACTCATATTTGATGTTTTTAAGTGATACAGTACATTTGCTGTCGCCCATTTCAACTGTGGCAATCAATCCTTAGGTACTTTCAGTATTCCATGATTCCGGCCTGGGAACACCTCACATGTTATAAATTAGAGCCATACATTTAATAGTTTGGGGAAATCAGCAATTTAGCCAATTAATAAATTCATCAGTGTTTCCGCAAATGCATTGTTTGCAATATTATTCATTTTTTAGCATATTTTTGGTTTTATCATTAGGTTTGGGTACATCTAGCACTTTGGTCAGAGCTTACAACTGGTATGTTCCTAACGCTGCGGTTCTAAGCCGCCGTAGTATGGAGCAATCATTAATTGTTTGACTATGCGGTCATAGCTGGAATTACTAATTTGATGGTATGCAATATACGCTCATTTCTCAATAGTATTCACAGCTTATCTCAATTGCATAATAAACATTTCAGTTTTGGCGAGTATATTTGGCAATACGCAACTACCGCGATATCAAAACCAATTCTGCGTTGGCACAACCGTTTTTGCGGCTTCCGGATAGAAAGTACGCTTTTATGATTTTACGCTTTGGCTATGTTTTGGCTAAATTAGAGTGACCCAACCAACCATCCTATTTGATAACTATCAAATATTAATTTGAAATCGATGTTATTCTTATGACAAAATAAGGAATAATTGCCTAGTGATTTCGTTAGCCGAAATTTGGATAATACCAAATAGTTTCCATGTGAATTAGAACAGTATTTAGGCACTTACTAGTAAGCACGGTAGTTATTAACTGATTGTTGCCAACGATATTCATAGTCGCACTATATAATTTTTAATAGTTAATCGTTACAAGTGAACTCGCGTTGTAATATATAAAACGCTTAGGTTGTTGGGCTTACGCTTACTGTGCTATAAAATTATACCTTCCCTACGTGGAAAAATTTATATAGTGAAAATGGGACGATTTGACACGGTGATGATTGTATGTTTCAGTTCTGTGGTTTTCTATAGTCAAAAAATCAGTCTAAGCGAAACTGTTAAGTTTATAGATTGGCATGTGTATTATTTTCTCAGTAAAGTTCTATATCAGCTAAATTTTAGACGAGTATCTATTATATGTTGCAACTTGCTGATTTTGGTCGTAAATCATATGAATATTTTAATTAGGCCAGCAAAATGAAAAGATTGTTGTTGAACTTTATAAAAAAATAAAAGTGAGGTATATTTGGTGCCACGCAGTCTGGTAGGAGATAATATTTCATACAAACAAGATTTTTTATGTGAACTAAGACTATTTAAAACAGTTTTGATCGAAGACTCGAAATATATTTGTCTTCTTGAGCCTAGACGTGCGATATAGTAACGTTTGTACTACAAAAGAAATGCTTCAAGCAAAACAATAGCTTACAATCAGTAATGGCTAGTATTGAAGTACGTAGTAAGTAAGATAGTGGCCTGGTTTTAGACGTACTTGAAATAACTCGGTTAAAAGCGAACAAATGATACTTATGTTAGAAGCATATATGGAACGAAGTCCACATTTTGATACTGAGGCGAAATTGTGTAATTGAAAACTCGTTTCACGCTTGTTATTATTCTCATAAATTCGCTTGCCATTTTGTCTAACAATAACTTGGGTGTTTATTGCAATTTTGTATGTTTTAATATGGAATTGTGTAAAATCGAAATTCGGGCCACGTATCTGCTGCATATCACAGTGTAATTTTAGAGCCCTAGCTACAGGGTAAGTACCAATGTGTTGGTTGACTTTGTGTTGGTGTTCGTGTGAGTACTTTGTTCGATTCGGATAATATCAATTTTACGTTGTGTTGTGTGTGTGTGATTATACCACAAGACATTCTATGTGTGATTATTTTACAAAATGTGTTATATTGGAGATTCTATATTTGGTTTCTTTTGTATTATGCATGCGCAATTTTAGCTTTAATCCCCGATAGATTTTACTCGTCTTTGCTGAATTAACAGGTCTCGTGTTATTTTGTTATGAAGCATCTTTAGTATTGCCGTGTTAATAACTATGGCTAGTCAGAATTGAGTTCACCGCTCGGGTGCGGGATTTCCTCCATTATCCACCATCTCTGGCCACATTTTTCTGTTGTTGGTTGCAGCGTTCATTGCAGAGACCATGTTGTCGTGTCAGTGTGACTGTGGCTGGTAGATATTTTATATAATTTTTTTTACATTTTGTTTCAAGGTAACAGTGAGTGTTAACATCACAAAATCATAACTAATGATTTAGACTAATGCTGATGCATTAGCACACGATTTGTATATTTGTTTATGATTGTAGGGATTTATGGACAGTATTGCTGTTGAATTTGTAGGGTACACAAATCATTATAGATGTTTTCGGTAGAACGACAACTTTGTTTGCCAATTTTAATACTGAATTTTTGGAAATCCATCTGGAGTAGGCAAAACGATTTGTCAGAAGTTTCCAGAACAGTGGATGTTACTACATGGTATCTTGGTCAGACTTCGCGTTTGAATCACGCTTCAAACTTACTCTATTGTAAAGAAGTTTGTCCTCAAAAATAGCTTGTTTCTGTTGTTACGGTGTGTGATAGTGATATTGTTTAATAAACTAGTGCTAAATTCTGCCTGGCAACAACTGTACCAGTTAAATGTTTGCAGTAATTGCTGTGTGTTTATGTTTTATGACATTTGTATTAACATTATAATGATGAGCGGTTAAATTTTTCGTATCGGCTTGTAACACACACATAACGTAGTATTAATATACAGTATATCGTCGCCATTCGGCAACACCATATCATATTTAGGTTTTGAAACATAATCAGAACGTAGTGAAACGTAGTGGAGATTGTGCGTTGCGGGGGTGAAATCTTTTAAATTTCATCTGTGTGTGTGATTGGCCATAACTCGAGAACGCCTGAGCTGATTGTCATGATCTTGGGCTCATTCGAACCGGCATACTCGATTTACCATGTACATCCCCGAAAGCTTTTATTTGCGGTCTGGTTCCGGCGTTAGGGGTCAAAATGTGGGTTTTGTGGCCACATTTTAGTACACTTCACGGAGGCAAGGTTATTTTAATCTTAACTTTCGAATTTTTTCTCTGGATGGTTTTATTTCGTAGTAAAATGATAAATGCCGATGCCTCTTTTTTGTTTTTCGATTAATGCTCAGGTTCTGCATTTACGGGGTTTGAGGTCCGGCGGGTATGGCGCCCCATGGTTCGGAGTCAGAGGTCAAAATGAGGATTTTTAGTACCCTTCACGGAAGTAAGGTTATTATCTTAACTTTCGATTTTTTTCTCTGGTCGATTTTATTTCATAGTAAAATGATAAATGTCAATGCCTATTTTTTGTTTTTCTATTACGGCTTCGGTTCTAGAGTTATGGGGTTTGAGGTATGGTGCCCCAATGGTTCCGTGACCCAAAATTCTAAAATTTATTCTGACGTCCTGGGCGGCTGATAAGTGTCACTTAGGGGTTTTCGGGCATGGCAAACTCATTGCCAGTGTTGATTTTGTTATGCGACTTATGGGTACTGGGGTATGGCGCGCCTATGGTTCATCTACCCAAAATTCCCAATTTTATTGTGACGGTGTGGGAGGCTGATAGCTTGTACTTGGGCGGTTTTCGGGCATGGGAAACTTATTGCCGGTGTTAGTTTTTTTAGCTTGTGCGCTATTGTGTGATGTTCACATATAGTATATCGACGTATGCTATCGAGAGCTGATTGGCTGTGCATGCAAAAAGCGTATGTGTACCTATGCTTCACTACGTTCTGCAATCTTGATAGACTTACTAGTATATGATGCGCTGCCACTGTCTTATTAATAAATTATGGCGGCATCATTGATGAATAAAATTGTCAGCAGCTAATTTTGGTAGTGGCGGTACTTGAGGTTGAATGTCCTTCGATTAATTACATATTTTTTATACGTTCCTCGTACAGATATTTTCTGACGTTTCGAAGTATCATGGATTGGCCATAATTGTTTCAAGTTCAAGTAGACGCGCTGTGTGCCGATTTTTTCTGTCCTAATGAAAGCTCGATACTTTGACTAATTGATAAAGGTTTCTACTGCCATGTTGGCTATAGCTCCTTACTGCTAAGGTTTCAGTTACTCCGAGCAGGTCTATTAGGCTGTAGATGTTGACAGTAAATATTTGCTATTAGTCACAAAGCAATGTCGAGGGGTGTTTATTCGTGGACTTGCATTTATTTATTTTGCTTTATTATAATTTAGTTGGAAGTGAAAGCATTTGATTGATTCTAATACACTCTTGCCACTTAATTAGCGTTGTTATAGGTTTTGTTAATTCATTATTGCCTTATAATAAATTATAAAAGTTATGTCGTCGACGTTTGAGGACAAACTAGAAGAACGAATTCTTTAAGTCGTCGTATACATGGTATACATATGTAACAACGGACTGTTTTATCAAATCCAAACCGTTTAATGGTTTCAGTTTCTCGATGATGTACTAGGTTGTGTCTTAGCGAAGCCAGTATGGTACCTTTGCTGCGTAGAAACAAAATTATATCATCCTCGGCAATGGATATTATTGGCTAATGGAGCTGAAATGTTGGATCTTTGGATTTGATGAAAGCATTCCTGATGTGTACTACCAAGATTATTCTATTTTTGGCTGTGCCATATTTGGTAGGCAGCATTTGCAGCCATTGTCAGATTCACTTTCAGTCGGCTTTGGCAGCATTTGTTGCTGTAATAGTCAGTGTCACGCTCAGTCGGTTTGCCGTTCGCATTTGGGTTTAACCTTTTATGTTTCATTTACGTTCAAATGAAATAATATTTATGTCAAGTGTACTCCGTTTACTGCGTAACGTATGTTGATAGCACTAACCGTGGTAAAGTTGATATTTTGATGTGTCAACTTCTTCTTACTGAACACAAAATCCGTATAGGGGTGTAAAACTCCATTTTCTATCTACTAAAACATTTTTTGGCCGGTCTGTGAAAAACGGACCCGTACACTCCCACGGTCTGAAAAAATCGGACCCACACGCTCCAACGCAAGTTATGTGGACGCGCTCCTGAATACTATATATACATGGAACGTAGGACTGATTCTGTTTCGATCTACCAATCCTCTTGCTAAAATTGAATCTAGCAAGAATCTGGGTCACTTAATTGAAAAACTTGGCCCAATCCCAGTTGGGGGGGAAAAATTATTTTACGCTTGCTATAGCACCCATCTTTTGGAAACTATGCCCCCATAGTCTCTGTACCCCCAATCATCTCTCACCCCCAAAAGAGATCACTTCGTGATCAGGTTCGCCCCTTTTGGAAACAGCACTTTTTCGAAGTTAGAAGAAACGAACTTTTTCAGCTTCTAAAACTGTAGGATAACCTCAAAGAATCATTTCCTGCGAGCAGAATTCTAACAACACAAATTTTTAGTAAATTTTATGTAAAGTGGCGTCGTTTTTAGTAAAACTGGTTGGTTACAATGGTTTCATTAACAGAATTTAGTCTATCATATATTACCGTGCCCTGCACGCATTTTGCAGCAGTTCCGCATAACCAAATAAACTCGAAGCCTATATCCGCAACGCCAAAGCCGCAATCGGCTGTTCAAAACCTTTGAGGCCTTCGTTCAGCTTTAGCTCCAACGCCAAGCCTATGATTTGCAAATAGTTTATATAATTCATAAGTATCGATACCCTATCACAAACCATTTCTCCGTCTATTTGAACCAGTGCATTTGAATTTTAGCCAAAATTTTGGAAAATTGACGAAAACTGGGAAAAACAAAAATTTTAGGGATGTAGGAAGGTTTCTTTTTGGGGTCACGCAGGGTCAGTGAAGGTGCAGCACGTCCTCTTTTCTTACCGCGATAGCAGTCTCGTCCACATGTTCCTTCCTGGGATTCCGAAAACGTCACAAAGTATACGGAAACCCATATCGTAACAAAGCGGCGTCAGAAAAACGAGAAGTTAATACCTCACAGGAACACTTAGCGAGTCAGTATTGATAGACCAATCGTAAACGATGAATGGCGAATCCAATAATTAGGGAGCATGTTGTGTTGAATTATTCACTGTTATTGTGATGCTGCTTTGGAACAAGAAGTTCGATAACTCACCTTTTAAATAGACATATACGAACTGTCGATTGTTTTCAAATAACTGGCTTCCTGAAGAACGTGCAATAAGCATCATTTGGGTCCCCAAGTTCTGTAAACGCTATTTTTGTTGTAACGCTTTTCTCCAATCCGTGTCTTGGATTCGTCAAGCAGAACGCTACGACTTGTGAAATGGAGCGAACCTTATTTCGGTGAACTGCAAAATAACTGTAAGACTAAGCACTGTATTAGTAACTTTAGTTTTATTTTGGAAAAAATGTATTTTGTGACTTACATCGCACCTATAGCATCATTTTAAGCGAATTGAATAATAATGCCTAACGATAAGTGATGACATTGGATCATGGATGCTAATTTCAAATCGGGGAGATTTGGAGTTTTGTAATTGCATTCATTTCATAATGTTTGGGTGTAATTTTCGACGATGTGTACATCCAGCTGGAGCTAAAATATAGAATACCTAATTTTGAGATATATCCTATTGTAATCATTGAGCCCGAAGCCGGGCAAATAAGCTCTAAATTTGAAGTATTATAGCGCCAAGTAATGCTGAAATATTCCGAACGATACAGATCATATGTCATTTACTTTTCATGATACCTAAGTTACCTACATACCTTTCTATATATACTGAGTAAGCGTAATAACTATCAGCGTGATATCTGCTTCTAAGCATACAAAAAATTGTGTCATGTGAAAGAATTGATCGTGCAAATGCGAAACATCCAAAATATTTTTTATTCCGTATTACTTATTTTATCAATTATTGTAAAAGGGTGCAAAATAATAATTGTTCCGTGAGGATATGTCATATATGCCAATTCGTGGCTCGCTATGCACACTTGTATCGTAAACCAAGCGTATAGTGCTAAAAGTTTGCTGAGTCGGGTTAATATTGGAGAGGAAATTGATCTTTGTGACCCAAAGCAAGCTGATGACTGCGTTCTTAAAAAGAATAGCCTAGGGTGTTGGTTCGTGCGCCGGCAGCCCCTCCCCCTGCCTCCGGCATAGTACTATGTTTAGTATAACGCTGAGATAAAGGCTTTAGTTTAAGCCAAGGCTCAGGCTTAGAGTTAGCGTCGAGGACGAGTGTAGTTCAGTTGAACTTTGGCATTTTATTTGATAGCAACAACGGTGTTATTAATAAAAACTGAAATATCGTCGACTTGTTAGAAAATCAATACAGCACAGGCGAGCCTTTCTCAGATTGTAAGTGCTTGCTCTATATATTTAAATCAGTTGAAAAAAATCCCGAAAAATTACGCTTGCTAAGGAGCTCGCTCTTGAGATTTTGGGTCATGTTCAACGTTTTTGGTATTAGCCACGTTATTATTGTTTCAGGCATTATCCAGATTACTACGATGAAATTAAAAATCCGATGTCGCTATTTATTGTTAAGAATCGCTTGAGGGTAGGTGTTGCTAATTTTTTATATCTTCATTCCTCAGAGAAGTTATTTGAATAGTGTATGTCTTTTGATTTTGACAAATGTCTGTCTTCTCCGTTCAAATTTTGCCATGGTGCATGAGCCTTGGGAAGGAGGAGGTGTAGGAGGCTGCGGTTGATAACCTGAGGGCGTCGGATTTTGCCAGGTGTTGAGCTGAGGCCCTCGCTTGAATTGGGGGTGGCAAAGCGGGGCGTCGAAATCTAAAAATTTTCAAAAATATTTTTGCGTAAAATACGCTATAATCTTTAATATGATACCAGGAACAGTGCAAAACGTTATTGAGGTTAAACCATTTTTTTGCTGAAATAGAATTTTTGACTGCATAAAGGGAATTTTGTAAAAAAATTCTGGTTTTTATGCCAGCTGGAGATTTTTCCGGAAGACACTAAAATTTTGCTAGGGGACACACAGTGTGGCCATGAGGCACCGACAAATTGCCACGGCCCCATTTTTACCACTTTGAAGAAACCAGAATATCGTACTCCGGTTTTTCATTCGATGTGAAAAGATTCCGGTACCATGTTTAGTTTACGGAGTTCTTTAGGTAGTTTCTTCATACTATCAATGGCTGATGTCACTTGACTCCGCTGAAAAGTGCAATTTTTTATATTCTATATGCTGTAATAATGATTTTCAAAAATTTTCGAAAGTTTAACTAGATAATTCGACGTTCCCCTACGAACACGGGGTCTTAATTTAGTTGTAAAAAGAACAAGGCAGGGGATATGAATTTGTTGTTTTAAGAAAATGGTGAGGATATACATTTAGTGATCCAAGACACAGTGGGGTACGGGTTGGGTGGTCCACGGACATGGTGGGTTAGTCATGTTTATGATACATAAGGCGGGTCATAAACGGAGCAAAGACCAAAACGCGACGTTCCTCTGGACGAAAGCTTTACATAAGGCGGGTCATAAACGGAGCAAAGACCAAAATGCGACGTTCCCCTGGACGAAAGCATTACATAAGGCGGGTCATAAACGGAGCAAAGACCAAAATGCGACGTTCCCCTGGACGAAAGCTTTACATAAGGCGGGTCACAAACGGAGCAAAGACCAAAATGCGACGTTCCCCTGGACGAAAGCTTTACATAAGGCGGGTCATAAACGGAGCAAAGACCAAAATGCGACGTTCCCCTGGACGAAAGCTTTACATAAGGCGGGTCACAAACGGAGCAAAGACCAAAATGCGACGTTCCCCTGGACGAAAGCTTTACATAAGGCGGGTCACAAACGGAGCAAAGACCAAAATGCGACGTTCCCCTGGACGAAAGCTTTACATAAGGCGGGTCATAAACGGAGCAAAGACCAAAATGCGACGTTCCCCTGGACGAAAGCTTTACATAAGGCGGGTCACAAACGGAGCAAAGACCAAAATGCGACGTTCCCCTGGACGAAAGCTTTACATAAGGCGGGTCATAAACGGAGCAAAGACCAAAATGCGACGTTTCCCTGGGCGAAAGCATTGAAAAGCTGTAGAGTGTCACATACACCCTTGAGTAAAGCCGACTTTCATCGTGTTCGATATGTTTGTTGAACTTGTTTGGATGAGTAGTTAAACTAATCACGGTAACTGACGCAATGATGATTTTCGATGCCTCGCTGCGTGCCAAGCTGTTAATAAATAGTTTTGACAATAGCGATAATTACTGTGTTAGTTTTAAACTTATATTGATTGATTTAGACTGGAAAGTATCGCGGACTTGGACAGTTGATCAATGACATGAATTTGATATTCGAAAATGCGAAATCGTACAATATTGAGGGATCGCCTATTTATGATGTAATGCTTTCTTTGTTAATAATTGGGTTTGATGTAGCTTATTTGTGCCAAAAATTGTTGCAAATGGCCTTTATAATAGTGCGATTGAAAACGGTTGTTGTTGTTGTTGTTGTTGTTGTCTGCAATGAATTTCAGCCTTTTATATTGTGTCCGTCTTGACGACTCTGCTTGATAGCCGTCAGGATCTCTAATCTAAACTTTTTATATTTGGTTATGTAGTTATGATCTTGTGCTGCGTAAAAAGGCATTCTAACAATTTCATTCATGACTATAGGCTATAAATAGTGGAAAATTAAACTGTGTCACATGTATTCATTTATTGTAAACTCTATGTCTAGTGTTAACACGCGAGTTGATTCTTCGGGTAGTTTTGTATTGATCGACAGTCACAATAAGAAGATCTAAGCTTTTGTTGCAAAATATTGGGGCTTAATACCGCTATGGAAGGTAGCAAGACTGCTTCTAATTCAAATACGCGAAATAGCGAAGCGCTTATTACATATCACTAGTCAATTCTGTTTAGTTAAATTTTTGACGCTCATAATAGTTAGTAGTTATTGTAAATATTGTTTTTTTGTAAAATCAGACATAGAATTACGGACAGGAATAAAAATCGCTCAATACCGGATTTGTTTTCTCGTAAAGTTGTTCTTTTGGTGAACGGTATGCCAAGGATTTGCATTTATCTCCGTCCGTAATATGATGCAATCGTTTGTAACAAGTCTGTGTTTGATTGTGCACAACCCTGAGTACTTAATCGACTTGCATTTTGTATTTTTTATTTCAGACTGCTTGTCTGCTTCAAAATGTATTACAACAGCGTGCGAAAGAACTTGAAGCTGTCAGTGAGTTGCAGCTTGATCTCGGAATGGTAAGCGTCGTCAATTCTATTGTTTGATGATTTCCCAATATTTTAATGTAAAACGGTTATTGTTCAGTTTTGCTTTTTGACAAGTTTGAAAACATTGTATTCGGAGTAAACATCGTAATAATTGGAATTATTATGTTGTTTACTACACAGAGCAATGGTTGAAATTATGTCTGGTTCATCTTTATTTTTCTATGTCTCATTAGTCACTATCGCTATCATTAGTATCACTATCTCATTTGTTATTTAACATCTTGTGCACCCAGGGTCGCCAATAACCAACAAGCGTTTATAGCAGAAATAGTATGGTTAAAATTATGTCTGGTTGATCTTTATTTTTCTATGTCTCATTAGTCACTATCACTATCCCATTTGTTATTTAACATCTAGTGCATCCAGGGTCGCCAATAACCAACGAGCGTTTATAGCAGAAATAGTATGGTTAAAATTATGTCTGGTTGATCTTTATTTTTCTATGTCTCATTAGTCACTATCATTAGTATCACTATCCCATTTGTTATTTAACATCTAGTGCACCCAGGGTCGCCAATAACCAACGAGCGTTTATAGCAGAAATAGTATGGTTGAAATTATGTCTGGTTGATCTTTATTTTTCTATGTCTCATTAGTCACTATCACTCGTTAGTATCACTATCCCATTTGTTATTTAACATCTAGTGCACCCACGGTCGCCAATAACCAACGAGCGTTTATAGCAGAAATAGTATGGTTAAAATTATGTCTGGTGGATCTTTATTTTTCTATGTCTCATTAGTCACTATCACTATCATTAGTATCACTATCTCATGTGTCATTTAACGTCTTGTGCACCCAGGGTCGCCAATAACCAACAAGCGTTTATAGCAGAAATAGTATGGTTAAAATTATGTCTGGTTGATCTTTATTTTTCTATGTCTCATTAGTCACTATCACTATCATTAATATCACTATCCCATTTGTTATTTAACATCTAGTGCACCCACGGTCGCCAATAACCAACGAGCGTTTATAGCAGAAGTAGTATGGTTAAAATTATGTCTGGTTGATCTTTATTTTTCTATGTCTCATTAGTCACTATCATTAGTATCACTATCCCATTTGTTATTTAACATCTAGTGCACCCAGGGTCGCCAATAACCAACGAGCGTTTATAGCAGAAATAGTATGGTTAAAATTATGTCTGGTGGATCTTTATTTTTCTATGTCTCATTAGTCACTATCATTAGTATCACTATCCCATTTGTTATTTAACATCTAGTGCACCCAGGGTCGCCAATAACCAACGAGCGTTTATAGCAGAAATAGTATGGTTGAAATTATGTCTGGTTGATCTTTATTTTTCTATGTCTCATTAGTCACTATCACTATCGTTAGTATCACTATCCCATTTGTTATTTAACATCTAGTGCACCCACGGTCGCCAATAACCAACGAGCGTTTATAGCAGAAATAGTATGGTTAAAATTATGTCTGGTGGATCTTTATTTTTCTATGTCTCATTAGTCACTATCACTATCATTAGTATCACTATCTCATGTGTCATTTAACGTCTTGTGCACCCAGGGTCGCCAATAACCAACAAGCGTTTATAGCAGAAATAGTATGGTTAAAATTATGTCTGGTTGATCTTTATTTTTCTATGTCTCATTAGTCACTATCACTATCATTAATATCACTATCCCATTTGTTATTTAACATCTAGTGCACCCACGGTCGCCAATAACCAACGAGCGTTTATAGCAGAAGTAGTATGGTTAAAATTATGTCTGGTTGATCTTTATTTTTCTATGTCTCATTAGTCACTATCACTATCATTAATATCACTATCCCATTTGTTATTTAACATCTAGTGCGCCCAGGGTCGCCAATAACCCTAATGAGCGTTTATAGCAGAAATAGTATGGTTAAAATTATGTCTGGTTGATCTTTTATTTTTCTATGTCTCATTAGTCACTACCATTAGTATCACTATCTCATTTGTTATTTAACATCTAGTGCGCCCAGGGTCGCCAATATCCCTAATGAGCGTTTATAGCAGAAATAATATGATTAAAATTATGTCTGGTGGATCTTTATTTTTCTATGTCTCATTAGATCGGTTGTACTATCACTTAGTATCGCTATCTCATTTGTTATTTAACATCTAGTGCGCCCAGGGTCGCCAATAACCAATGAGCGTTTATAGCAGAACTAGTATGGTTGAAATTATGTCTGGTTGATCTTTATTTTTCTATGTCTCATTAGTCACGGGGGGTTGGTATCACTATCCTTAGTATCACTATCCCATTTGTTATTTAACATCTAGTGCACCCACGGTCGCCAATAACCAACGAGCGTTTATAGCAGAAGTAGTATGGTTAAAATTATGTCTGGTGGATCTTTATTTTTCTATGTCTCATTAGTCACTATCACTATCATTATATCACTATCTCATGTGTCATTTAACGTCTTGTGCACCCAGGGTCGCCAATAACCAACAAGCGTTTATAGCAGAAATAGTATGGTTAAAATTATGTCTGGTTGATCTTTATTTTTCTATGTCTCATTAGTCACTATCACTATCATTAATATCACTATCCCATTTGTTATTTAACATCTAGTGCACCCACGGTCGCCAATAACCAACGAGCGTTTATAGCAGAAGTAGTATGGTTAAAATTATGTCTGGTTGATCTTTATTTTTCTATGTCTCATTAGTCACTATCATTAGTATCACTATCCCATTTGTTATTTAACATCTAGTGCACCCAGGGTCGCCAATAACCAACGAGCGTTTATAGCAGAAATAGTATGGTTAAAATTATGTCTGGTGGATCTTTATTTTTCTATGTCTCATTAGTCACTATCACTATCATTAGTATCACTATCTCATGTGTCATTTAACGTCTTGTGCACCCAGGGTCGCCAATAACCAACGAGCGTTTATAGCAGAAATAGTATGGTTAAAATTATGTCTGGTCGATCTTTATTTTTCTATGTCTCATTAGTCACTATCGCTATCATTAGTATCACTATCTTATTTGTTATTTATCATCTTGTGCACCCAGGGTCGCCAATAACCAACGAGCGTTTATAGCAGAAATAGTATGGTTAAAATTATGTCTGGTTCATCTTTATTTTTCTATGTCTTCATATAACTTGTTCTCATACTATTACGATTATTCACTGAAAGCTTGGAACCATTCATACAAAAATCAATACCTGTGATTGTTTTGTTGTGGGTTGCCCCACATTATGAGAAAGTTTTTCCTTAATGTTACCGCTCGAAGTCCTCCGCGTCAGCACGAAAAAACAATGTTTTTGGTTATGCCTTTGTTGAGTCATAGTAAATAGAAAAAATGCCTCTATATTTTCAAATTTTTAGTTATAGCTGTGAATTTCAAAGCTAATCTATTTGTTATTATTAGGGGTGGAGGTCATAGATTAAAACTTTTTTCTAACTGAACCAATTATTTTTACCTGAAAAACTGACATTTTGTCAATTTTCTAGCCAGTTTCGTTAATTATGTATATCATATCTATGTTAATTTAATTATGTTTCGTTCTGTAATCGATTTTAAATGTATTATTTTAATAAGAAAATGTCAGAATATCAATTATATCACTGTACATACGAACCACGTTGTTGTGTTGCGCATGTGCCACTGTTTAATTGTGCTTTGTTAATGATGAGCGGTTACTTTGTTAATAATACCCGGTCGTTAAGAATAAAATTGGTCGCTTTTCGGCGTGCCTCCAGCGAATAAAATTTAAATACGTCACTGTGGACACTATAAAACTCTTGATACTACTGTTAGACCATCTTCTTGGTTATTATTACTACTAATGCCACTCAGTTAACTTAGGGTCTCAAAATATCTGATTGTTTACAGTAATTGTCCAGTCGTTATTATGATTTTAGCTATTTTAATTATTTAGACAGTTTTGACTGTTTTACTATTTTATGTGACTTATGCATTTTGTGATATTGAATTTGATGATCTCGCAAAATAAATTTTTCATTTTTTAGCTCAATAGAAAACTGTAAGTAAAATTGATTTGTTCGAAACACAAATAATTCAATGTTGCGTTGTGTTTTAAACTCTTATTTTTTATCAAGTGTAGAATAGATTGTCATTATTTTATTCGTGATATTAGTATTTGTATGAAAGAAATGCGGTTCAAAATCTGTTCGACCAGCCCAGTGATCGGCTACAACAATGAATTATAATTGTATTTTTCGATTTCATTTTTTATGTTTGAGTTTTTATTTATGTGTTTATGTTTAGGGTTCTAAAATGCTAAACACGCCGGATGTAGGAGACGGACCGCGAAGTGGAACTCCGCATTCGAGGTCATCGTCAGCAGCCGGTAGCACTCGAGTAAGTTTAGTATTGATATTAGCTGTGTTTGAAGCGAGAATGGTGAAAAATTGTTTATTATTTCATGACGCATGGATCCAACAGTCGTTGCTTTTTTAAACTATAATATGGGTCATTTAATGAAACCATGTACTTTTGAAACACCACTTTTTGAAACCAAAATGAAACGTTTTCGAATGTACAGTGTCTAGACCCTTCCGATATAAAAAACCCTGAATTTTTCGAATATCGATGTCTCTATGCAAATCGAGCTACCTGAAACCTGCTACAGGGATTGGAAAGAGCCCCCCTGGGGGTCAAATTTTAATCCGAAATAAGTTATTATTCTGTAGGTTGACGGAGTGACACGCGAACCATGGTCTGTTTTTATGCAAGTCGGACCAAAATGGTCCTCGTCAAGCCATTTAGAGCACTTGCGACCTAAAATTGGTGCTGCTAGGGCATTCTTGGGGTTAAAAATCGACCAATTTAGAACAAGCCTGTCGCAGAAGTTTTTCTAGCGCAACGGAGACAGCACCTACAGATACCATTTTATGCTCACAAACAAAATATGAGCGGGGGACGTCTGAGAAAAAATTTCAGGCAGATCCTTAGGCCTTGTAAAAATTGGCACCCCGATATGTTGAGTGGGGGGGCTACACCTCAGGTCGGGGGGCTACACCTCAGGTCGGGGGGGGCTACAGCTTCCTACAATATGCAACGCGCCAAACTTTAGCTACTTCTATACATTCTAGATGTAAGCTGGTGTAAAACAAATACAATTGATCTATGAGTAGCTTAATTTAAGTGATGATACCAAGGACAATGCGTGTAATAGATGTGCGGGCAGGCAGAAGGGTTCCCTAGCTGCCCAGTTAACAGCACGGTCCCATATCATAGTGCAATGATGATGAACTTATATACTAATATGATTCTTGCACTTTTATTATACATGCGGTCGGGGGGGGGGGCTACACGCCAGGTCGGGGGGGGGGGCTACATTTTCATTAAAAATTTTTAATAGATGGATCGATTCTAGTGGGGCTTTACTGTGTTTATATCCGGCCTATTGTAAGACTGTATGCTAGATTTGGCTTTTTTAAATTTAAGTTTGGTCAGGTCGTGGGGGGGGCTACATTTTGCATACCCCATTTTTGGCATTTTATGAAATAACACATGGACAGACACTGATATTCTTTTTTTCAATAACACCTGTACTGATTACGATTACCGTTATATAGCATTTTTGGCACTAGTGCACTTTGACGTTATTTACCAGCGTCTGAAAGCTGCCATATTTGACCTTGGTCGGGGGGGGCTACATGTCACGAAAAAATTTTCGGAAGCTTGACGTCAGCTTCAATGTCGATGCTTACTCCCAAGTTTTTCCGGAAAAATTAGCAAATACCAATGGATCACAGTGAAATGAAAAACACACATATAATATATCACGTGATATTATCACGTGCTAGCGATACGGCGAATGTTTATATTGGGACATGTGTTTTTGGCTTCATTTGGCCAACCCGGGTTGAGGGCCTCTGGCTCCTGCTATGTTTGGGGTACAGAGGTCCACCATACCTCGTTATGATTGTCGGATATGCTATTACTACATCTCATAGCGACATTAAATTTCCTTACAAAAGACTGGTGGTATGGGCCAAAAAGTGCCGATGTAGCCCCCCCCCAGACTAAAATGACATGGTTTCGTGAAATGACCCATATGCTAATTTGGAATGTCTATTGGGTTTCGACTATTTTTAGACGTTTTGGAAGCTGATGTAATTATTAACATTGTCTAAAACATCTGCAGCTGACTTAGAAATAAATACAAATCTTTCATGAAAAATTACCAAACAGTTCGAGAATTGCAATAATTATTTAACAGCTGCTAATTTCTTGTTGCTGAAGGGATTTTGATTTTATGTCTGCCTTGTACGTATAACGATTATATAATTATTGATTTGTTTTGAAAGAAAATATTTACATTTATTTTGGATATGTATCGTTGTGTTGCTGAAAAAACATTATTAGGCTTTCTCTTTAGTAATAATGATCATTCACGGTTTATACTGCGGCTATATTTAGTGGGTTGTGTGCGTTGGGTGTACTTACAACTGACGGCGCTTGGGGGAAAGATTGTGAAAATTTTTCTATCTGTTTCTGTGACGCATAAGCCATCGGTGGGTGGATGGTTTTCGACAATTTTTCATTCGATAACAAAAGTGATAATGATGCGCTGTTTAGTTGGACACGAACAGCTCTGACCCCATCTTCGGGGTCAAAATCGCAAAACATATGTTTTTAAGGGTTCTATGACAAATCTGGTCATACGGGTGCCAGCTTGGCACAGCCTGTATCTTCCGACAGGCTTCGCGCCGAAAATATCAATCTGCTCATCGAGATCTACAATTTCGCTGTTCCCCATTTTTTTGTGCGAGCACTCCCTGGTGAGCCGTGAGATTTAGTATGGTTCGTCGACCCTTTGCTAGAAATATAGATTTTGCAAATTTCGGTATGTTATTGTGTGTTTTACCTTATAGCGAACATATATTAGGTTATCAAGCATGTTCAATACGATAGTTTTGTTATTTAGAGTCCAGCTTAACTAAATTATACTTTTTAATAGGGTTTCAAGAGTTTTGCGGACTACGAACAGTTTTCATCTGTTTGTTAGGTACTGAAATCAAGAAGGTTTTTGTATAGACTCTTATTGGTAAGCTGAATACGATGATTGGTTATATAGAGTCCAATACGAATATTTCATGTCTTTTGAAATATTTTCCACAGGTTTAGGGTCGACTTACTTAATTTCCAGATTATAACCTGTCTTCAGTATCTTCATTATGTATGTTCTATGTATAACTTCTTTGGTACAATGGTTTTGTTATCTAGAGAAAGCACGAACGAATACTTAGTTTGTTTTCGATGGGTTTATTGTCGACGCGATTTCAGGATTTTTGCACAAGCATGTTACGAGGTGATATACTAGTGATACCGAGTCGCTGCATTAATGCTTCTATATTATAATTTTGTCACGCGAGCACATTGATTAAAGCGCTGTCACAAAATAATGAAACAGTAAACATTTGCGCTATTTAAGTTTCACACAAAACTGCTAAGGTTAGGGGCTGCTGTGTTGCCACTGCTGCACTGTGCTGTCACTTTAATGAACCCAACATCTGTCTATAACTGACAAATTAGTTAAAGTGCGACATTTGTGGAGCACATAGCTAAAACTGACAATTCCAAATTAAACTATGTCGCGTGCGTGATAAGGTTGAAGCAGCTTAGTTTATTGGTGTCGGTTGGGCGTTACACCTCCATAACGGGCTGCCCCCAAGCCAAATTCACAATGCCCCGGCCCGGAAAATTTTAGCGAAAATTGACCAAAATAGGGTTTAAAAATGGCAAAAGTTGATGTAAAACTGGCAAAAAATATGGAGAATTAGGAGAATGTGGCGTAAAAATCGAGCGGGGGAGGAGTTGGAGTTTTCTAAAATTTCAGCCCCGAGACCATCCACTTCGCTCCTAAGCCTATGGACCTGCGACACTATGGTTTAATGTTTCACTTACGAAAGCGGCAAAATGTAGGCTCAGTCGCTAATTCTTTTAGAGCAATAATTACGAAATTACCCAGAATCGTTGTACGGCTACGTCATATTTGTTGCTTTAGGGTGGCAAGAAGGGGCGAGGCGGTGGCACTACAGGAGCGAATGCAAGTATGGCCGGCAATGCTACGTTAGGCAACGTTGAGCACCAAAGAGTTCGAGGTGGTCGCCGAAGTATGGACGAAATGTCCTCCCGGTATCGAGCTAAGCTTATGGCCGTATTCAATTCTGTCAATGAATTAAAGGTTAGTAATGCGAGGCATTTCTATTTTTATATATTGCTTTATTAAATTGTTTGTGACTATATCGGAAAATAATTATGTGTTTTCTGTTATGTTCTTTAGTTGTATTTCTGGCTACAGTAAACTTTTAAAATTCCCTTATAGGGCTCGTGTAGCTGCTTCACTGGAGGCAGCAGTGCTTCAATCTGCTAACAATCTGAAGTTGATTTCATCGGAAACTGCCACTACGTTTGTTTGAGGCACATGAGAGCTCTGTAATATGGCTATACTATGATTTTGAGGAAGTGAGCGTGTCCAGATGATTTTTTAGAGTAATAACCAGCGCACTCTAGATTTTCTCAATGAAACAATTAGGACTTCCTGAGGAGTCGCAAAGAGAAGTTGTGCAGGCTTATGATCTGGATTTTCTCAACGTAGCCTGCTTTATCAATCACTGAATGAAGCGGCACGAAAGCACCGTTGTATCCTGAGGTGTTCAAAAATTTGGCTGTAGGAACAGTTAAGCGTTCGTAATTCCAGAATGGCATCCGTTGGGATGTTATGCTAGAGAGCGCGGCAGGTTCTTTCACTTTCTTGTCCCAAGAGAGGTTTATAATCTATTACAAGAGAACGATTTAAGCTCAGGTTTGAGTGCACTCATTGTCGCTTTTGAGACCAGGCTAACTACTGAATTGAAAGACCCATGACAGGGATCCTCAGCAAAGCAAAAATGTCTACAGAGTTCTTGGAGTAGGAATAAATGAGTGACAAAAAGACCGAGCTTAAATTCTTTCAGATAAATGGTCATGAGCTGCTAACGTAGAGCTAAATCGAATTACTAGTGTACTGGCCTCTCTACGGGACCAAAATTTTATCTGGGGGAGGGCTTTGAGCCGGGGGCCCCCAGCTTATATACGAGGACTTGAAATACCTAGATGAATTTCTCCAGCTTAGCTGAGGGAAAACTGTTCCTGCCCAGGTCAATTGGGGGTTTTATAATTGCATTTTTTCGTGTTTTTCAAGCATGCATTTCTATCGTTATTTTTGGTGCATATTTATTGTTTAAGCACTAAAAACGTTTATTTTTGCCGGATGCACTTCACTTTACATAGGATTTGATGCATAGTCGAGATGTAGGCTTTGTTTAACCATTTCTTCTTATCAAGATAATTTTTGGTGTGACCTGAAAATACCTCGGGTGCTGGGGGATTGACCTGGGGGAAGACAAAATTAACCTGGTGCGAAATCCTTCGGGCTGCTAAAAGCTATGAAATAACGTTTTAGCATTAGAAATGGTGCTAATTAATGTTTAAAAACATTTTGGATACAAAACACAAATTCTAAGATACAAATTTTTTTTGTATTTAATTGAACATGGGAGTTTTGGCCGGCTGGGGGCGTACCTGCGGCAAAATATCACGAACATAGAAGATTTGGGTAGTGCGGGGCCCCACTGTGGGCAGGCCAGAGGATACTCTGGACTGATTAATCTTACATCGTCTCTAAAAGTCAATTATACTTATTATGTTTGGAATGAATGAGGATGCCGTGCAGCCATGATAGGCCTATTATTCAGAGATATGCCTCTATTGAACGAATAAAATGGGCTATTAACTGTTTTTGCAAGTTCAAGATGGAATATATCCGATAATGCTTCAACTGGTTCGGAATAAAATAGCTGATATTTTAGCTTATATCTTCCATGCTTGTTTAAATATGGGCTGCATACCGTAAGCATGGAAAATTTCTAAAATGGTCTTTATTGAGAATCCCCATATGATATATGTACCAAAAATGATCCAAAATTTTATCGCAATATAAGTCTGTCACAATTTTTGTTCTCAAAATAATGGAAACGATTAATGATAATCACATTATTGGATGCATGTATTTTCTCAGCGTCCTCTGCATTTCTGTAGTAGGTAGGAACACGGAATCAGCACTATATGTAAAAATTTCATGGATAGATGGAGAACTGATTAAAGGGGAACACGTTGTCAGTAAATTCATAGATATTTCGGGCGCTTTTGATTGTCGTGGGTTCGTGAAGAGAACTGACAAACCTCTCTTGTAGACAACAGAGTTTGTGAGGTCTCTGAGAAGAGAACCCACAATATTGTCTTTTCCAAAGCGGGGGCTCTGGTATTTTTCGGTGTGATCTGGCAAAAGAAACGAGCGACCCCAGTGCGTGGCCCACTGGCAAAATTTTGGCTCCCCCAGACAAAAAGCTTTATAACAAAAATTTTGGCTCCCCCTGGTAAAATAACTCCCAGATAACAAAAAAGTGACATAATTTTTTTTATAAAAATCGATATCTGCTATTAAAAATTTGACTAATTTGACTATTAAAAATGGTTGAAAAGTTACTTTTACCTTCAATAAATACTCTTTTGCGCTGTTTCTGAACCTATTTATTAATTTTAGCATTTTCGCCAAAAAATATTGTATTTTGAAAATTTTTAAATTTAAAGCTCCCCCTAGTTCAAGTCAGGGGGCCCCCAGTTCACGCCTAGTGCCAAAAGTCGGTGACTGCCAGTTCCGAACTAGGGCCCCCGGTGCATACCTCTTGGCAAATTTTTTAGCAAAAATGGAGAATCCAGCAATATTATAGTATTTTCGCTCTTGTCCCCGAGATCTCTGAAAAGCAGTTTTTTGCCAAGTTATTGCATAGTTGAAGTAGTATTCATTCGATAACTCTCTTCGAGAGGATTCATTTGTTACCACGTTTGACCCGATAATGTTAAAAGTTTTTTTTCGGATTCGCTGGAACCCCTAAACAAAATTGTTCATAGTTTTTCCGTTATATCTGTAAGAGGTACTGATGTGCTGTGGTGTTCTTCCATTATTAAATTAATGGTAAAACGATGATTCGTTTTTTTATTTTTTGGGATATCTCATCTCTATATGGGTGTACTGGTGTCGCAATCTGTTTAGAAATTGTCTCTATGTTTACTAGTCATTTGGTTGTTCTCATCCCAGATTGTCGTTTTTTAGAAAAAACCGACAATTTACTATTCATTTGGTTATTTCTATGGCGTAGGCAAGGATTTGGCGATCATATTTGAAAAATTATCTTAATTGGTCTTTAGTTATAGCTGTCACAAGTTGAAAAAAAATTTTTTTGAAAAACAGATGGGTTCATTTTTAGGCCATTTGGTGTTTTTGACGTTTTTCGATCTAGCGCACTACATGTAATAGTATCAAGGGATAAATTTGCAGCATTATCGATTTATTCAATTATTTTCTCGTTGATTTATTCTAGGAACCAGGCAGCGGTCGCGTGTTGTCGGCTCAGTTTCAAGTGAAGCCATCAGTCGATGACTATCCCGACTATTACGAAGTGATACCGGAACCAATCGATTTAAAGACAATTGGGCGAAATATTGCGAATGATAAGGTAAGTTCAGTAACTTTATTCCTTAAACTAGCTTAGTTCGCTTTCGTCTATTTTGGTTAACCCCCCTCCCACCGCCAGAAAGGAGTGTTCCAAAGGTGTTATTAGACTCTGGATAGGGAAAGTTATCTGGCGAAGGTTAAGGATTAATTATAATCCATGATTTTTATTGCATAATCGTCATAACAGTTATTTATAGCCTTATAACATGTCAAATCTACAAAATCAAGCCGAATATCTTAGCTTGATAGCAAGAATAAACGTTTTCGTGCGTAGTAACAGAGAGAAAAACGAAATACAGTCATATTCGATTGGCATACTATAACTGTCAATGAAACATAAACTGCCGCCGCTAATCTAGGAGCCTAACAACTTTATCACATGGTCACCGCTATCTATCTCGCTACCAGGGAGTAACCGGAATTCCGGTTCCGGCTCCGGCGAAAATCGTGTTCCGGTTGCGGTTCCGGTAAAGGACAAAAACCATACTGGAACCGGAATTCCGGTTTAAAAATTTTGTTTGAAATTTTCTACGTTTTTGCTTCATCCTGTAATCCAAACATATGTAATATATATTGTACAATGATCAAGCTCCAATACAACCAAGCAAAAGAAAAGATTAACTATCCAATTTGCCGTGTGAAACGTAAGTAGGGCACATAATTTGAGCAGGAATTTTTCATAATAACCTGCAGGAGTTTGTTAAATCAAAGCCAGGTCGATGCTTGTAGCAGCTATTTTACACATCCAGAAGTCTGTGGAATACGTTTGAATTAAACCGGTCCAACTCGGTAACAGAGTATGGTTTACGCAGAAGTACTTAGGGTATGCTTGGCTAACATAAATTGCGTCAAGCACTCGCCAGTGCGCTTGTAAACTTGGTAAATCAGTCTAAATTGAAGTAAACTAACGTTATCTGCAACGCAGCTAGAAACTGCTTTCTTGGCAATGAACTGTATTTATTGAAACTGCGAGCAGCATCACAGTGCGTCTCATTTATAGCATTCTGATTAGAAAGTTATCATCATTATGATCTAACTGACGGGCACTGTTTGTCCAACGCTAGCCTATACAGTGTCTGACCACTGATCAGAAAATTACCTTCTATCTATTATTTTCTCTTAGAATTATATAAACCAATAATTTTAAGTTTCCTACAGAAGAACATGCAACAAACGTATGTGTAGTAAAGGGAGGCGACTGGACACAGATCGAAAGTGTGTATTCTACGCTCCAAGCATTGTAAGCACATTCGATTTGACGCAGTATACGCAATGGTGTATAGTGGAAGACATTTTTTGCTCGGAATGTCCAAAAACCGACATATTTGATCAATAAATAAACATTATTAGCTTCCTCAGTCTTTTTAACGTTTCAGAAAGGCAATAATACCATCGCAATACAATAAGTTTAATGTAAAAGTTATTTTTAATGCATTTTAAATCCACAATACCTTCATTTCTTCCATCATCTGTTTTACTATATATAAATTTCGAAGATCAGGTTCCGGATCCGGTTTAAATGGACGGTTCCGATTGCTGGTTCCGGATCCGGTTTAAATGGACGGTTCCGGTTCCGGTAAATTTCGGTTCCGGTTATTCCCTGCTCGCTACCTCTTTGCAGTTGTCTTTGGCAAAAAGGTGGTCTCAAGTCTCTACCACCATGTGGATCATAGTGACACAAACGACCATTAGGAAGACATGGCGTGGTTTACCCTGATAGTCAGCATATCGATGAGCAATAAATTTTAACAATTTGCTGTCTACAGCACTAGTTGGATACGTGATCTACTGTAATCCTGAATTTTGTCTTCGAGGAAGACCATTGAAAATCCCGAAAACACATTAAATTTGTTTCGGAAAGCCAAACAATGACCCCAGTGTTTCATCATTATCAGAACGTAGTGGAGAATGTGTGTTGCATGGGTGAAAGCTTTTAAATTCCGTCTTTGTGTGTGATCGGTCATAACTCGGGAAAAACTTAACCGATTTTCATGATCTAGGGCTCATTCAAACCGGCATAGTCTATTTACCGTATAATGCCCGTACATGCCCGAGCGTTTTTGATTTGGGGACTGGTTTCGAGGTCAACGGTCAAAATGTTTAGGTTTTTTGCCCCATTTTAGTATCCTTCACGGAAGCAAGAGTATTTTTATCTTAGCTTTCGGGTTTTATTTCGTAGTAAAATGACAAATGCCGATGCCTTTTTTGTTTTTCGATTAAGGCTCCGGTTCTGGATTTATGGGGTATGAAGTACGGTGGTACGGCGCCCCAATGGTTCCTCGACCCGAAATTTGAAAATTTCTTCTGACGTCTTGGGCGGTTGATAAGTTTCACTTGGGGGTTTTCGGGCATGGGAAACTTATTGCCGGCGCTGGTTATGCTCTGTGACACATGCTTCTATGGGTACGGAGATATGACGACCTATGGTTCGGGATCGGAGGTCAAATTGAGGGTTTTTACCCCATTTAAGTACCCTTCGCCAAAGCTAGGTAATTTTTATCTTAACTTTCAAATTTTCTTCTCTGGTTGGTTTTATTTCATAGTAAAATGATAAATTCCAATGCCTCTTTTTTGTTTTTGATTAATGCTCCGGTTGTGAAGTTATGGGGTTTGAGATATGGCACCCCCGTGGTTCCTCGACCCAAAATTCGAAATTTTGTTCTGACGTCCTGGTTTGCTGAAAAGTTTTACTTAGGGGTTTTCGGGCGTGACAAACTTACTGGTGGTGTTGGGTTTGCTCTGCTATCCATGGTTCTATGAGCACAGGGGTATGGCGCCGCCATGGTTCATTGACCCTAAATTCCTAATTTTACTGTTACTGGCCTGGAAGGTTGATAGCTTGCATTTTTGGGGCATTGGAAAGTTATTGCCGGTGTTGGTTTTCTTCTAACTTGTGCGGTATTGTGTGATATCCACATATAGCATATCGACGTATGTCATCGAGAGCTGATTGGCTGTGCACGCAAAAGGCGTAGGTGTACCTATGCTTCACTACATTCTGCAATATCGATAGATTTAGTAATTATTATTGTTACAGTACAATCATATCATGGATATGGTCGCTGATCTTGAGCTAATGTTTGGTAATGCGCGTCATTATAATGAACCCGGCTCAACAATCTATGTCGACGCAAATACGCTCGAGCGATATTTAAAGGAACGTGTCCGACAGATTGGACCGACGCTGGAGTCGCCCCGAGTCGAGTTTGATGACAGTCGTCCCGATGGAACGCCGGTTGGCCGACTAAGGTAAGCTATAAACTAGCTACTCGCTTGTTGTTCGCTCTTTGCTCCTTCGTAAGACGTCCGTAAATTATTGTGGCGACTACTGTATGTAATTAGCAATGATTGTTTTGTGTGTTTGTCGTATATTGATTTTAGTGATTTTGAAATAAACCCGACATTGTATTTGAGCAAAAAGCCTTTGCAGTTTTGAGTATTAAAAATCTAAAATGTGCAGTTTTCAACTAGGTACTTCGCTACGACCGTTGGGTCTATCACTTAATATTTGTTTTATATAGTTAGACATCAGTAATTTTCACAAAAGTTCTCATATTTAACATCCGAACGCAATGAAATAAGGAGCATAGATATGCCGATAAGCACACACTATGAAACTAGTAACTCGCAGCAACTTTCTTTGCAGTAATTTGTTAAGTTAGAGCTTCAAAATTTTTATATATGTTTGTCTAAGTTTATGTTAAAATAATATCCTTTGATTGGCTAAATTGATATGCCACAAAAATTTGAAAAATCGAATAATGTGCACTCTTTCAAATTTAACAAAAAGGCTTCCAAATTTTATTTAATGTATAGTAATTTTAGAGGGAGAGGGTCAGGAACTCGTGGCCGTCGTGGTACCGGCGGTGGCATTGGGTCACGTGGTGGCCGGAAACCTAAAATAGTACCAGGACATCAGACAGATGGTTCGGAAGCGACGGCTGCTGGCATCACTGGTACAACTCCAGGCAGGGACGCGGCTCATCTCGGCAGTTCCGTCGGAACCGCACTGGCAAATATTAGCCCACTCGATCCGACGTACCATATTCGAGCGTGTTTGACCGCCGACGATCGTCAGTTGAGTGAAGATGAAATTTTGCGAGCAAAATTGAACGAGATGTATGAAACGATACGCGAGCACACCGATAAACAAGGCCGAAAGCTGTCAACAATATTTATGAAGTTACCATCTAGGCAGGTGGGTCAAAAATGATATTCCGTACAATATTTATGAAGTTACCCTCTAGGCAGGTGGGTCAAAAATGATATTCCGTGCTATTTTTAAATTTTAACTAAAAATGTTTATTCTTAATAATTGACAAAGGCTCAGCTGCATTTATCTCTATATTTCAGCATTGCTTACGATTACGCTTTAAAAATTTTAGAAAAGTTGCGAGAGATTTGGGCTTATGTGCACGCAGTGAAGGATTTTGTAGGACACAGCCACAAGCCACATCCACATCGGAATATTTTGTCATAAGACATAAATCATAGAGGTGTTATAATCAATTATTGGGATTTGGCCGATATTGAAAAATACCGATAGCCGATAGCGATGTTAGAATACCGACATGTTACCGATACCGATATTCGCTAAGCAGATGTACATACAGGATTTCAAATAAGTTGCTACCGTCCCAGCAGTAAAGTGACCCAGCACACCAAAATAATAGACATATCTAAAAGTGTTTTGGTATGCACATATTCTCATTGAGCGGAGCTCAGCGAAGCCGAGCGAAGCGTTTTCATTTTCTGTCTGGGAGTAAAACGATCGATGTCCGTCCGTTCGTTCGTTCGGTCCGACGAATCTCAAGAACCACTGAACCGATTTTCAAAAACTTTTTTTGTTTGAAAGCCTTTCATGTCAGAGTGTGCACCTGATATTTGGAATTAAAAAATTTTGAGTGGTTAATTAGTAATTAGCTAATTAGTTAATTTTATGCAGCTAAAATAGAGAATTTTGCAATATTTGTGTTATTTATTGAAATAGAATCGTTTCGATCAAACCATTATAGGTTTTTGGGTCGAAGAATTCAAATATAATATTTTTACCAATGATAAAGCTCTATGCCCTATGCAATGTAGTTACAAGAAGATAAATTTGAGTACATTCTTAATGCCACATCCCAAACTCCGCTCACAAATGTAGTTCCATTACCGACTAGTATATAATTTGTTTTTGATGAATAACACGCAAATCAGAACCTTGGCGCCTCCAAGACGAAAACACACAGTTCGGCAGACTTTTCGAACCATGTCAGGCTCTAGAGAGGAGAGCTCCTCTGATATAGTCTTTTTCAAGCACATCAGGGATTGTGGCTTGCGTTTGTGTACTTTCTCTTTCAATACTCCTCACAGAAAAAAGTCAGGAGGGTTTAGATCAGGAGAACGAGCAGGCCATTTAACAGGGCCTGGGTGCACCAGCCAACGGTAATGGAAGGTTTCGTCCAACCAACAGCACTCAGCCATCGCAACATGAGGTGGCACACCATCTTTCGTAAAGCGACGCCTGTTAATATTTGGCAACTGTTGAATATTATGATGAAATTCATTTCACTGCATCATTAGATAGTTGTCTGCATTCACAGCATTATCAAAATATAACGGCCCAAAAATCTACGAGACTACATGTGGACCAGACAGTTAGACCGGGGTCATTAATATGGTTTTCAAGAGTGTTTTTGAAAGTTTTCTACATGCCAATAAGCACAATTACGTCTGTCTAAAAGGGTTTAGACCCAGAATTTTACCAATTAGGAAAACAGTCTATTTGCTGATGCCGGTTTCAACAGCGCAGCGACGAATTGACTTTGTCGACTATTGCCAAAATGATAGGAAATTATATCAGTTATCGCAGCATCACCAGGTGCTGTCGGTGGTCTCTCTGTTCGGGAAAGTCCGCTACGGAAACTGTTAGATCAAGCATTTTATTAATAATTGAAGCAATAGTTTTATGATATGGCGACTTTGAAGACCAATGCCGAGACCATTGTCGCACACACAACCTCAGGACTATTTTGATTAGCTGAATATTGTCTTAATGCAGTTATCAGAACATCCAAATTAAGTCGAGTATCATACATTTTGTTATACGTAGATATCTATATATTCAGTTATAATTCGTGAAAGTATGAGGGTTCTAATTACATTATGTCAGTCTCAGTAACAGTTTGAAGTTAGGGCGTTACTTATGGGACTATTCTTACATGCATATTTGTTTTTATACATGTTAAAATACATGTATAAACCGTTTATCAGCACTGATGTTTCTTTTAATTTTGACAGGGATTGACACTTAAATTACTAGGAATTCCTTTTCCGAGAGAATTTTGCAATTTAGGATAGAACAGGACCTTATTGATTGTGGAGTTGGCTGAGTGTTGATGGGGTTTGGTGTGTATTCCCCATTCTTAATTTTGTGTTGATGTTCTAAAATATTAATTCTTTCTGCTTTTTGATCGGTGATGGGTCATGGGTGAGCCCTTTAGTTAAACTCTAAAAGCTCCGACATCGTCTTCCGGAACAAAATGACCAAAACTGATTTTAAGAGTTTTTGTCAAATATTGCAATACGGGTACCTGTATTTCGCCGCTCACATCTCCTAATCTCGGTTTTCCAGTGTTCAGCAAGAATACAGGAATATTTAAAGTTATTTTATAGGTTTTCAATAGGTGTAGAGTCGATGATCTTTATTTCCTGACTTATTTATATAGTGTGAAAGGAATGTGCAATTGCTTGTTTTTAGGTACATTTGATACAGTAGTGGTGCGTTCATCTAGAACCAAGGAGTAACCGGAATTCCGGTTCCGGCGAAAATTGTGTTCCGGCAAAAGTCAAAAATCATACCGGAACCGGAATTTCAGTTTAAAAATTTTCCACATTTTTGCGTCATCTGTGGTCCAAACATATGTAATATATACACAATGGTCATGTTCCAAGACAACCAAACAAAAGAAAATGTTAACTCAGCAAATTGCCCTGTGAAACATAAGCAGGAAACATAATTTCAGTATGTATTTTTCAGATTGACCCTACAGGAGTTTGTTGCGTTCAACGAACGAATGAATTTTGACGAGACTGAATACTCATAGGTGTCATGGAATTTTGTAACTTTAATATTCCTTCGTTGGTAGGGAGTATCGTAATATTTGCACACTGAAATATAGGACTTTGGATAAATTCGTTTCGAGTCATTCTTCAGGATATGCCCGAATACTATGACGTAATTCGTGTGCCGATGGACATGACTCGAATTGCTGGCAAACTAGCCAAGGGTTCGTACGACAGTGTCGAAGCGATGTTTCAAGATTTCATTACGATGTTTGGCAACGCTTGCAAATATAACGACCCAGAGTCGGCGATATATAAGGTTAGTGATAACAAGAGTGTCTGAACGTCTGTGATGTCTTTATGTCTTTTTCGCATTGCATATAGTCTGATTGGACCCGGTTTGTAGTCAAATTGAATCCAGTCTTATACGATCGATTTCTGCAGTTATCATATACTAAGCCTATCCTGAGAACATTTTTCATACGTCATCATCTTATCCGAGAAAATCAGTTAAGCAGTGCTGTTTGATCGACACGGGTGCATTATGAACACTCTATACCATACGCGTGCAGCTGATTGGATTGGGTCGGACGCAATGTGAACTTGCCGTTAGTATTAGTAAAAATGCATAAGGGAACTGTTTGGGAAATTTCCGTACACTGTAATGTTTGCCCGTGTTTGATGCGACAAGACATCTTGCAAATCGGATCGGATCATATCGGACGTAATCTGTACAAACATAAATATGTTTTATTATAATGTATACTGTAAGGCTTCTTTATTCTTTAGAATATTGTTTCTGGAATAATGTTTGAGTTTTAGTAACAGTTATTATATGATTCGAGTTGAACAGGGGTGTTTGTAAACGTCGTCTCATACTGCTATACAAGCGTATGAAGTTACGGGATATAAGAAACAATAAATTCTTACTCTACTAATGCCTCGATATGACTGTTGTTTGTTGAGCACACAGAAGTGATTTCTGTTATTATCTGTGTAGTATTCATAATAATAATGTCTTATGACGACGAGAGGGCGAGCAGTGAGCGAACAAAAAACAAACTATTAAAATTTCAGAATAAAATTTTATTTTCCCACGAGCAAATTGCGAGCGAGCAGCGGTCAGTTAATTAATAATGTCTTATGACGACGAGAGTGCTAGCTGTGAGCGAACAAAAAACAAACTATTAAAATTTCAGAATAAAATTTTATTTTCCCACGAGCAAATTGCGAGCGAGCAGCGGTCAGTTAATTAATAATGTCTTATGACGACGAGAGCGCTAGCTGTGAGCTAACAAAAAACAAACTATTAAAATTTCAGAATAAAATTTTATTTTCCCACGAGCAAATTGCGAGCGAGCAGCGGTCAGTTAATTAATAATGTCTTATGACGACGAGAGCGCTAGCTGTGAGCGAACAAAAACAAACTATTAAAATTTCAGAATAAAATTTTATTTTCCCACGAGCAAATTGCGAGCGAGCAGCGGTCAGTTAATTAAAAATGTCTTATGACGACGAGAGCGCAGGCTGTGAGCGAACAAAAAACAAACTATTAAAAAGAATAAAATTTTATTTTCTCACGAGCAAATTGAGAGCGAGCAGCGGTCAATTATTGTGACGAGTACTGTTCGGTGCAAGCATCGATTTAATTAAATTTTGATTCATTCACAGGATTCACTTGCACTTCAACGCTTGCTACTCAACAAGAAATCGGAGCTAACGTGCGACGAGGACGACTGCGTGCCCGACGTTCAGGCTGCCGTTCAAGAATTGCTCACACAGCTGTTTATCGATGTTTATAATCATCAGGTAAATGTACCAGCGCCTCCGTCGGTAGTGCCAATTTATTGCCAATGTAGAGATATCGAATGAATTTTTAGTACTAAATCTGTTGGTGGGAACGGTAAAATGTTGGTCAGGTCAGATGTGGACGAATTAGCGAAGGCCTTAAACGAGAGCAACTAATATTGATTTCATTGTTTAGGTCATGTAAAGCGGTAGCCCAACTCCAAATATGCCTTCCTGAAACTATATTTGTTAGAATACTATACCTACTTCTACGCTGAGCACCCACAAACAGTTTGTTAAAAATGATAAATTTTAATTTTATATAAAAGAATAGTCTGATTGAAAAAATTTTTATTTGTAATTCTTTTGAATTTTAAAATCAGATTACTGTTATAACGAAAAAGTAGTCTATATGAATTTAAGTAGGTATTTTTGTAAAATGTCTACTATATTATGAATGCTCGGAACCTGTATCCCGGGCGCCATGATATAGCGGGGTCTTCTATATCTGAGGGCTATCACCAGGCGCGGTTATGTAATAAATTAATATTATAATGATACCGTGGAATTATTTTTATGTAATAAATATAAAATAAAATAATTCCGAGAAATATATTAAATAGCAAGAATCTGCTGTGCGAGCTGCATCCACTATCCGAAGTCTTCAAGAACGTTTCATGTCCGCACCGAAGTGTGAGCATCAAATGCCAAACTCCTTAGAGATGTCTCAACGCTAAACATTTGGGGGCAATAAAAAATGTAGGCTTCAAGTCACTGTGTCAGTTCATTTTAGCATCTAGTAGAATATCAGACATTAAGATCTTTTTAGTTATCTTTTAGTTGGGCAATAAAAAATGTAGGCTTCAAGTAACTGGGCAATAAAAAATGTAGGCTTCAAGTAACTGGGCAATAAAAAATGAGGCTTCAAGTCATTGTGTCAATTCATTTTAACATCTAGTAGAATATCAGACATTAAGATCTTTTTAGTTATCTTTTAGTTGGGCAATAAAAAATGTAGGCTTCAAGTAACTGGGCAATAAAAAATGTAGGCTTCAAGTAACTGGGCAATAAAAAATGAGGCTTCAAGTCATTGTGTCAATTCATTTTAACATCTAGTAGAATATCAGACATTAAGATCTTTTTAGTTATCTTTTAGTTGGGCAATAAGAAATGTAGGCTTCAAGTCACTGTGTCAATTCATTTTAGCACCTAATAGAATATCAGACATTAAGATCTTTTTAGTTATCTTTTAGTTGGGCAATAAAAATGTAGGCTTCAAGTCACTGTGTCAGTTCACTTTAGCATCTAATAGAATATCAGACATTAAGATCTTTTTAGTTATCATTTAGTTGGGCAATAAGAAATCTAGGCTTCAAGTCATTGTGTCAGTTCGTTTTAGCACCGAATAGAATATCAGACATTAAGATCTTTTTAGTTATCTTTTAGTTGGGCAATAAGAAATGTAGGCTTCAAGTCACTGTGTCAATTCATTTTAGCACCTAATAGAATATCAGACATTAAGATCTTTTTAGTTAGGTTGGTGCATTAAACCAAAATGTTGGTTCCCGCACAGTCCCTTAGCACTTGTAGCGTTTTTCTTTTAATCAGTATATGTATCCAATGTTATCTCACTGTTAATGCCAGCTGATACATTTTAATATCTTCTGCTTTCGGACAAAAGATCCATAAATTTTTTGCTGCTCAAAAGCAGTGCCGTTAATCCATCGTAATATTGGTTTTCCGTATTATATATTCCTGATAAATCTGTCCACGGGGTATTGCGTACTCAAGTTAGAGTATTTGTTGACGGTCGTTGATTATTTGTGGCGTTTTAGGATGAAGAAGGCCGATGTTTCAGCGACTCGCTTCAAGAAATACCTGAACTCAAAGACGAGGACGGCAAGTTATTGACACTCGATGGGATTAAACGAAATTTAGATCGAGTACGTTTTTATTGATTTTTTTGGTGGAGTTTTACTTTTGCTTTTTGAGAAAAGTTATTTTCATATTGCTTTTCGCCCAACTCATTATGGTCACCACACTCGATTACGTTTGATTGGTTGGTACCAGTTTTTGTCATTGCTTCACCGACGATTTAGATGATATTTTATATTCAAACCTTAATCTATTTTTGGATGACGAGCTGTACTGGTCGACGTGCAAGTTTGGTAATTCACTCTGCCTGTATTTTGAATTTTGTTTGAAGAGATGCTCTGTATGCTGAATTATTCATCATTTTAGTGTATTTGCTGCATATGGTCACAAAGACGCATATATGGAAATAGTGGCTTTAATCTATATGATACATATAGCTCGAATTTTGTAGAGCAATAATTAGCAAAATTAATAATTAAACGGTGGAAACACAACAGTAAACTATGATCCTACCATTTACGCTTTGTTGCTTTTACCAGTTTGTTTTCCATTCACATTTCCCACCGCCTTACGTCATTTTTATCATTTTGTTACGCTAGGGACGATATATGCGTCTGGATCGTTTTCAAATGGACATGTTCGAAGTTTTCGAGAAAGCTCGTGAAGTGTCTCGGTCTGACTCACAGGTATGTTCCATTGAAATAAATAATAGTATAAACGTGGCGAGCATAGCGAGCTGAGTTTTATGAAATATCGCTCAGCTGTGCTAAAAATTCTCTTTTTGCGTCTGTGTCGCGGATAACTCATCATGATGGGCTTTGAAGAGACATTTAATCGACTCGTAATATTTTATTGGCCAAGCTTCGGGTTTGGCGATGCTTCAGTGATTTTCTGCTCATGTTTTTACAAAGCCAACATGAAGTAAAAGACTATTTTGGTCATTTGGGGTCCCGTAATGTTTTCGGTTATAGATCCTGCCGAAAACCTCGAAATGAATGTTTCCATAACTTTTTTAGCAAGAGCTGCCACATTGTTATTATGATATTTTTTTTTGTCAGATCAGCCATTTTCGAGTTATGAGCCAAAGTTAAAACACACTAAAAGAGTGTAATTTTCAAAGTTTTGACAAGCGGGTGTCTTGAGGTGAACGACGGGCGTATTGAGTTATTGTACACGTTAAACACTTGAGTTTCATTGTTCTGAACTTACATTGAGTCAGAGACATATCTCTTATGGTCGGTGCATGGGTCTAAAATTCTAAATTTTGGTACTTTAAATTATCCAGTATAGGTATTGTTTTTTTTCAATTTATTTGTATATAGAGGATTAGAACTGGGCTTTTTAGGTTGATGTGGAGACAATTTACATTTTGTAGACTTTCTCTTTAAAATTATAACTTTTGGCGTATAGTCAACTGGGGCAAGGGTGTCACCCCTAGAAGTGTGGGGCAATGGTGACACCATTGTTATATATTCGGACCGTAAGAAGTGAGAGAAAAAAGTATATATGCATATAGTAGAATACGTTTGGGTACTACTACATATTACGTATGAGACTGAAATAGCAAAACATCACGGCAACAGAATGAAAAATATTTTGGCTGTGCTAACTGTGTAAAGAAGCCGTCCTAGAACAGAATTTTCATCACTTAGAAAATTATGCTGAACATTGTTTTAGAGCATAGCATGGAATTTCATAATAACAGTTATGAACGTAACTTTGTCAGCAATGCAAAACGGCTGACATTCCTAGCTCTTCTGGCTCAGAAGACCTGGTGACACCCTTGCCCCACAACTCACATTGCCCATTTGGGGCAAGGATGTCCCTTATGGGACACCCTTGCCCAATTTAGTGACACCCTTGACCCGCCACTGAGATAGGACGAGACGGCTAACAATTCGGATTGGACCATTATGCTTTCTACCCTACTCCATTCAAATCTTACTGAACATTTTATTGTGTTATATATAAGCAAGCATTATACATTACATTTGCTATTTTTAGAGTTAAAATGGTTCGAAAATACGTTAAGCATCCTAAAGTCCGTACATGGACTAATATAACAATTCAAGCTGCATTAGCGGACATTGATGCTGGCATGAGCCAATCAGCCGCAGCCGTCAAGCATAATCTAAACCTGAGAACGCTGAAACGTTACATTGCTGATCGAAAGGCGCATAAGGAGCGAGGACAACATGCAAACCCAGGTGGCCGTAGTACAGCGTTTCGACCTGAACAAGAACATAAACTAGCGCTGTGCATTAGAGATCTTGCAGAAATCGGCTTCGCACCTTCCATAACGGGTATTACTGAAATGGTAGAAAACTACGTCGAAGCAAACGAAGACACCTGTGCAGATGCCATCAAACATTTCCACGGGAAAAAAACCAGGTACGGACTGGGTTAGGCTATTCATGCATCGTAACAACTTGTCCCTAAAAAGTGCCACATCTTTGTCCGTTGCTAGGCATAACGCTACATCCAACCCATTTATTGCTTACCACTTCTACGATTTGTTAGAGAGAATTGTCGACGAATTTGATATTAGCGGTCGTCCTCATCTGATATGGAATGTTGATGAAACTGGGTTCCCAGATGATCCAGATAATTGCCAAGTAGTGTCTGTCCGCGGCCAGAAAACTTTTCAGATTGTTTCGGGCTGTAACAAAGAGAATACAACGGTGTTGGCTGTTTGCAGTGCGGCGGGCGTAGTACACCCACCGTTTATACTGCATGAAGGCAAGCATGTTCAGACGTCGTGGCGGTCGCCAGACCCAAGTCTCCAGTACAATCCGTGGGTTGACTGCAACAGTGCAGGGTGGATGGACTGTCCTATGTTTTTCAAGTGGTTCCAAAAGTGGGAGGCAAAATCTCGTGTGTTCAAGCCTGGATGCGACGGTGACGCCAGCCAGATAGAACCTCGTTTAATGGTATTCGACGGCCACGTATCCCACCTCTGGCATACTACTGTTGAGTATGCCCGTGAACACAATGTACATTTATTGAAATTGCCTCCACACACCACCGAGCTTCTGCAGCCACTCGATGTTTCATGCTTTAAGCCCATTAAGGATCACTGGAAGGCTACGCTGTCAGCCCGGCTCAAAACAAACCGTCACAAGCTGTCAAAAGCCGAGTTTGCATTCCATATTGCAACCATATGGCCTGTCGCAATGACTGCAAAAAACATTAAAGCTGGGTTTCAAAAAACAGGCATCTACAACTACGAAACTAATCGCCCATCCAGGGAATCTTATCCAGCTCATCGTTTTAGCCCAGCCATGATTAAGCGTTACGAACAATGTGTGAACGAGGGCAAGCCGCCGTTAACGCGTGAAATGATTGATAATGTTACCGAGCCAACTGAACAATGTGACGAGCCGAGCAGTTCATCGGCTGCAACCGTGTTACTGTCTTCGACCAGTCATTCCCCTCTGTCGGAAAACACTAGTGTACCCGTAGACCGGACACCAACGCCGTGTAGTAGTAGGATGTCAACACCGACAATGCCATCTCTTCCTCATCGACCAGCGGGGAAATACTTTTGGGTGCCTGACGCTGATATCGATCAATTGCCATGTGCGGCGGAACAAGTTAATACTGGTTCTACGGTATCGTTTAAAGAAGCTATTGTTTCTGCGATGCATAAGCGCACGGCAGCAGCTGTGACCCATGTTCAGCCAAAACGTCGCAAAGCTGTCAATCCTCACGGCGAGTTAGTCACATCGGATGAGATGTTTGCTGTCACACAAGCCAAATTAGATGCGGAAGAACAGAAAAGGGCTGAAACGCAAAAGCGAAAACAGGCTCGTATTGATAAAGGTAAAAGCTTGGCAAACCAGCCTAAGCAACGCCAGGAAGGGAAAGGGCCAACCCTGTCATCAAGCGACGACAGCGACATAGACGAGTGGGTGCAAGAGGATGTTGAATCAGACGAGGCCTCTGGCCATGCCGAAAACGTCGACCGGTATAGCAACTCAGATGCTGACGGCTATATGTCCTTGCATCACGCCTGGGACTTCGTGGCAACCAGCAGTGATGAGAAAATTGTTGGCGAATGGTTCGCGGGAATTTATGGTGAGCGAAAGTCCGTTCTATATATTGGAAAATGTACCCGAAGGGACTAAAATGAAACTGAACATGGCAAAACAACGTCTTATCTGGAATTAGATTGTCTGAAACCACACAGCACAGTTTCCGAAGGCTTATTTGAATACCCTACGCCTCGCGATATCGATAACTTCTGTCTTCATAACATTATTTCTGGGCCAGTCGCGGTTGTTAATAAGTCTCGTATTCAAGGTATGGTTGGGAAGTTCGATGTACTGGAATATGACGCTATTCTGTTAACCTTCGAAAAAACCAAGAAGCTTAAACGATTGGCTGAGGCAATTCATCATTTTGGCGAAGAATATAAGCAAGGTCTAGCCTTGGGACCAGGATCGGCGAATCCGATGTCCAATTAAACTGAATTCTAATTACCTACATATCACTAAGTAACCATGTATATACAGTAACTGTAAATAGCGTTGATTATGTAAATATATGCTGGTATCAATACTTTATTATTTTAATCTCTAACATTTGCGTTATTAACTGTGCTAATTGCTACGCGAACTGCTATCTTATTACGTATCGACTCGGAACCGTTCACGTCTATTGAGAATAATGCTACGATATTATGGACGCAATGATTCACAGTGGACAACGTCGCTTGAATTTTTTGGTACTTATGGCACTAAACATTGGATATCAAGCACGGTAACTAAACTACTTTTATCTTAACTGTTATTTTTATAAGTATTTTTGAAGTGACACCCTTGCCCCATGGGAGGGACAAGCTTCCAAAGCCAGGGGCAAGGGTGTCACCAGGTAAGTATGTCTATAGTATCCTGTGAATAAGAGATACCGGAATTAGAAATTGGTTGCTAGTTGCTGTGCCTCTTGGCTTCTATATAAATACTAAACAACCGTTCTTGTACTGGCTAAAATTTTGTTTACGAAAATTGTTGCACAAATCTAAACAATTCGAAAATGAGACAATATACATTATTGGTTTTTGTGTGAGTCAAGTAGATGATTTTTAAACTAGCCAACAAAGTAAAATCTGAAACGGAACTAGTTCCAGTAACATAAAAAAATTAAAAGCTCATGTATACCATTTGTAGTTTGGTTGAGGGCAAAAGTTCGTTTGTTAGCCTTTCGAACTGAGCTGTTGCAGAGTACCAAATACAATATTGTTGGAGGTTATCGGGATCTATTGTCGTGGCCACTCATGCTACAGATGACTGTTTTAGCTATAAATTTATAGAACAATTTTCGTTCGCGATACCCTGTGTTGATTGCTGTTGTTCTAGTCTAGCGGAAAGGAACCACTAATTTGACATCAAGGCATTGAACAACGTCGTAGAAAATAATTTTAATAATATACCCGCTATTATTGTTATTATCGAAATTAATGTTAAATGTTTTAATTGGTGAGTAAATTTAAGGCGACCCCGCCAACCATCCTATTTTGTCATTGCCGATATCGAATCGCAAACCCTTGTTACGGAAAAAGCTTAATTTTATTCGGTTTTTCGCTAACCGAAAATTGGCAAAATCAAATTCCAACTGCCAGAAATTAGACCTTGTGTTTGAACAGAATTTCGGCATTTAAATTTGCATTATTCAGTGTTCGCGATCAAATTTAATGCAAAAGTGACGTCACAATCAAATGGACAAATTTTCGGTGTCAAAATTTAGGTAATTTTACTTGCATTTTCGCGAACACAAAATGGTCAGAATTGAATCGCGAGCGCTGTGTTCACGAATAGTTTTACGCCGAATTTCAATTGACGAAAAAGCGTTCTATCACAAATTTTATGCAAACATATAAAATAGCATGGTTGGCGGGGTCACCTTAAGTTTACTCGCGCATAAGTGAAAATTATTTTTTTCATATAATTTCAGACATTCGAAGATAGCGCTGAACTGCAGATGTTTTTCATTAAAACCCGTGATGAATTGTGTAAAAATGGAGAGATACTTTTGTCGCCTGCGCTAACGTTTTCCGAGCCGTATTATACAAAACAAATCGACGACGAACGCCGTCGTAAAGCACCGCTTGAGGCTGAAGAGGATGCCAAACGACCGACCGACCCGAATTCGGTGCCCTGTGCGAAAAAGGTAAGTCGTTTATAACTAGCCCGGCGGTGGTGAAGCAGTTTTAAATACTGTACGCGTTAGAAATGACTCTCACATTTCGAGCGAGTTCGAGAATTTGAAAACAAGATATAACTTGCAACTTTTCTATTGATCATACATCGGTATTTCTTAACCCTGACCGTGTATTGTGAGCAATTTTATTTCGAGCGCCGGTCATTTTTGGCGGGTACAGTAATTGCCCTGTAACCAAAAATTTAATATATGTTATTAAAAGAGAGAGTAATTAAGCTCGTTTGAAGAGTCATTATTACTCTGTTTTATTGAAAAAGGACCCATTTCATACGTGAGTAAAAAGTATCCAATAGATGAATCATTTCAATCTTAGCTGTTTATTGTGTATTGATTTCTGTATGTAAAATGGTCTCTCATATCTGGTCTTTCATTTCATAGTATTTCGTAATGAGTAGTAGTTTATAGTGCTGTGTTTAAGGCAGGCAGTTATATTCGGACAATTTGACCAGTTCTCTTTCCAAATCGGGGAAGGGTTTCCCAATCAGATGTCCCTTGCCAAAGCTAGCTTAGGGCTCGCTTTGTCTTAGTGCCATTGGGAAATGCTTCTGCTTCACAGTTGGTGTGAAAGATTGCAAAAGATTTGCCTTACTTTTCGGTTACCCCTGGTTGACAACGGGATCACATTGGCTGGTGCCTCTCTGATAAGTTCAGATTTCTTTGGCTCAGTGCCTACGGGCAAACTTTTTGTTTCCCACAGTGAAAACGCCGCTCCCAGTTGGCATAACAATATTGACAAAATTTTTATGAAATCTCAATCCGAAGCAAAAATGATACACAGGGTGCAATTTTCTCTAAAAAGATACGTCACGGAAACTATTATTTAAGCCGCACCTTTTTAAGTCATTTTCAATTATAAAATACCGTTTTAAATAGATGACATTAAGCTGAAGCCATGCTGGCGTTGCTAAATTAGACATTTCCTGCTAGAGTTGTAAGTTTACTAGCGTAATTCGTTGTTTGCTTTGACAGAACCCGTATTATGAGTAATAAATTTAGAATTTTACTGCATTTATATTTCCTTATATTGGTTAACATACCTCAATTTGCGTGCTTTTCGATTTACGACAACTAAAATTAGCACAGAGTTTTTGTTCGTAAAATGTAACATTATAATATTAGAACGTTTTTAATCAAATTTAGATATGAAATTAATGTTTTTTAATATGAAATTGAATTATTTATTTAAATAATAAATTAAATTATTATTATTATTTATTATTAATAATAAATTATTTATTTAAATAATTTATTAAATTAAATTAATGAAAATAAATTTATGAAATTAATTTTGTTTTTTTAATATGCGCTGTATTTTAGGATTATGAAAAAGATTTGCCGGAAATCGTTGTCAATGGTGTCACCTATCGAGCAGGAGATTTTTGCTACATTAAGCCAAAGTGAGAATTCTCAGCGTTGTTTTTCTAAAAAAAGCCTTACTAATACGGAAATTTATCTACCGCTTGGCAACAGTAGCCAGTTGTAGGTGCCGTAAGGAATGAAGGACCGTAGTTCGAATCTATATTTTTCTGCGAAAGGGACACATTTCTTTTTTTTTTCACAAAAATTTACGAAATCGATCGTGTTCTTCGCTTTAGCTTTTCGAAAATTTGTAACGACACTCACACCATTGTTGAAATACTATTACAATACAGTTGGTTTATAACTGTAGCGGTCAGAAAGGATTATGAGCTCGAAAACCGTCAATCATTTCTGGCGGTGTGGTGCGCTAGACTAAAAGTACGCTGAGCAAACTTAATCAAATTTCTGTATATATTTAAAAAAATTGTATGCAAACCCTGCCCTGTAACAAAATTATATGTTTTAATTTAACTTTTGGTCTGTCAAACTTTTACACTGGGCAGCTTGAATATTGGTTCGTACTGTGTTTCCATATTTTCAAGAACTGTCATACAAGTATTTTCAGGCTGTGAAACAGCGTTTTAGCGTTAGAAATAGTAGTTAATAATGTTTTGAAAATATTTAGTATACCGAAAACATAGATTTAGACACATTAATAAAATTAGTATATGGTTGAAAAATTAGGATATAAATTCGGGTAATTGGGAGTTGATGTGAACGAATATTTAACGAACATGTGGATTTGGAAAGTGGGGATCCCTCCACCGCTACTGTTGAAAGGAAACTGTAATCAATAAGAATAATGTCAAAATGTTTTCAGGCTCGGTCGCAATTTGCAATTAGGTTAGGTTTATTTGGCAGTTTGAAATTTTGACAAAGTTTTGTTCTTGTGAAACATTAAATAAATATTATCATCGCTATACTAGTGAATGCCCGGCTGGGTCATATTTTACCTTTCCGAGTGCTGATAAACGCATACGAGCCCACGGTTGTGCGGGTAAGAGCGGCGAACTCAAGCTTCTACGCGGGCTTGGAACTGTTGCTTGGTTCTTTTAAGTGTACATACAAACGTACATCACATGATAAACTCAGCTAATGCAACACTGAACACAAGATACCCTGACTTTATTTGTTGCCATTTGCCAGAAATCGGTTAGTATTTTTTCCAAAATCGTTATTTGTGGGACTTGTCAGCATCCAAACACGTGTAGTTTTTGGATTGTGGTGCTGATGTAGTCTTTTGATTTCCTTATAACGTAGCGGCTGGTCACACATCTATTTGGTGGATGCGGTGATTGTAGTATCCGTTCTGTTTGTAGAATCAAAACATGGGTTTGCTTAATTTTATTCAATTTTACCGTGTTTTGGAACTTAAAACCTGCGTTTAAACGTATCGAAGTTGCTAAAAAACTTTTGTTAATTATATTTCAGTGACGAACGAACTGAATTTCATATCGTTCGAGTCATTCGTATTTGGCATGATCCGTCTCAGAACCAGTCGTTTATCAATGGAAATTGGTATTATCGACCGCACGAGACGTTCCATTTGGCGACACGAAAATTTGTTGAAAAAGTGAATGTTTTTTATTTAATTCCTTGTTTTTTACGTTGATCTCCTGATTTAAGGTTTGAAATTTGATTTGTTTGTTACAAAAAACAACAACAACAACAATAATTGTCCATTATCGTATTTTGTTCTCTCCAGTGGTGGTCGATTGGATAAAATACAGTTACGTGCAGGAAAAATAAAACCAAATCGGTCGCGAACAATTATTTGTAAACAATACTTGATGAGGTCCTAGTTATTGGGCAACGATTCGCGAATGATTTGCTGTTATTTCTGTCCGTAACGTTGTAATACAGCATAATCTCAGTGAAAGTTGACTAGGCGATGGCTTAAATTAATATAATAATTACAATATTAGAATATGGTTATGTCTTTGTGAACTACTGCTGAAACCAGTAGGCTTATGCGCAAGACATTGAATTATTTTTGATGGTTCATGCATACTATCATTAAAATGTTGGGTTGTGCCAATGTAGCTACTGTAGATAGTAGATTAGCAGGTTCAGAACTGGTACCGTATGAACAGACAGACATCATATGATAATAATTATTATTGTATAGCAGTAATGCTGCCATAATTTATTTTGATGATTCGTTTTTTAAAAGTAATTGAATCCAACTAATTACGACCAAGTAGTGGCAGTCTTACCATGATATAGTAAATTGAAAGCGGAGAATACTGTTTGATAATTATCAGTAAGACGCAGTTCCGGTTTTCGTCAAGATGTCTAAAATTAAAGCCTGTCAACATCTGTTTATTTTATATTTAGATATTCGTGTAACAGATCCTTACGGATCGTTACGAGGTGGATAATCCTGACCACAGCCTAATGGCCAACTTTTACGAAAATCCTGACCACACGACAATGGTCAACATTTAAAATAAATCTGACCACACCCAATGGTTAACATTTTTTCGAACAAAAATAAATCTGACCACAGTGCCATGGTCAACATTTTTCGACCACCAATAATTATGTCCATAGTGTAATGGACAACATTTTTTCGAGTACCAAAAATCCCGTCCATAGTGTAATGGACAACATTTTTCCGTGTACTAAAAATCCCGACCATAGCGTAATGGTCAACATTTAATCGAGTTCCCCAATAATCATGACCACGTGTACAGTGGTCAACATTTCTGAATTCTGTCACCAGTTTCTCCCCAACCTGAACACCCGACAGGAATAGCCCAAAAGGGTACGGAACCCACCTTCGCCCTATAATACGTACATTTATGTAAGCAGAACCAATTAACCTCCTCTGAACGCAAACAAATATGTAAATTGAGCTTCTCCATATATACCCGTCGACCATAAAACCCTGTTGTCACCTCATAGAAGATCGCCTAACTGGCACAAATCCTGAACCGCAGTATATACGTAAATTAGTAATTGAAATAACTCGCAAGAGCAATAAGGTTATGTAAGCACATAATTACGATCGATCGGAAATCACCGGATATATTCGTAGAAAAGTGGAACAGAATCAAAACCAGAGTATATACGTACGTGTTTGGAACAAATTCAATCATACCATATGTCGATATATAGGTAAATGGAATAACCAGATCCAAAGAGTCCCGCTATGTAACCGACTCGTATTTTCAGTATTTCGGCCCGCACCGCCGACGACGTTTTGATCGAAATGGGTATCGGTATGGTTATTTTAGGATGGATACTTGTCGAGAAATCATAACCGTATATACAGATCTTTGTATCCATCTGTTGTAGTGCCCCGATGGCACGCCTCGATATATGTACCTAGTGACGATATCATGATTCTTATGTCGTATCATTGGCCATAAAGGCATCATCGTATATACACATATATTTGAATTACGTATCGTTATCGTCGTTATTGTTATTCATTTGATGGCCATAAAGGCACATTTTCGATATGTTACCATGCTTGTATTACATAGCCGTGTATCATTGAAACCGTTATTATTGCTCACATGCATTTTCAGGTACGTAAGCTATTAGACTGATTGGGAGGAATCGTTAACTGGATATGCATATGCTTAAATTTTGTACCGTACTTATGTCGTCCGTTGTATAGTAGGCGGCCATATTGTCCTTGTATACCGTATAATGCTTATTTTGTACCATGATTGTACTATGTTATTCGACTGGTCAGGCCATAAAAGCGCCTTTGATTGGCCAGGAATTTATGTATACCGTTTGCCGTACTTTGTCGTTATTTTTGATGAATTTTAGGTTGGAAGTACGATCTGTATAGAGTAACGTATTTGACATGTTTTAGAGGGAATTTTAGGGATTTTTACGCACGCGAACTGAGATTTTATAGGTACAGAACGTGAGCATGGTGAACCCTTGCCATGCTCTATTTGCAGGGAATTTAAGGACGGTACGACTCCCTCGCCGAACCCAGACTGAGCATCTACGTAGGAATAGCCCTACCCCGAATGGTAGGACCTCGAAATTGGTTACAAGTTGTCATAGGAATAACTGGCCGTGACGGATACCCGTCACGACCGTCCTCACGAATGAGGACTACAAAAAGTGCGACTGTTCGCCCGAAAGCGAACAGCAATCGACAAATTATCCTGAGAATTATAAGAGGAAACCGAAAGTATCAAGTTTCCCAGTGTTCAATGTTATCATTGTCACTGCACAATTCATTAAGATAAAACAAAATTTAAAATGAAAATTTAAGGGAATTTGGTGTCGAAAATATCGGCTCCGGTCCATAACTCCGGAACCGATGAGAATTCGAAAATTTTGTACTCAACATTTCTTGTAGGAAATTTTACGGCCTTTCAAATGAGACCGGTTTCGTGGAGATCCGACCCGGATCCACGGAATTAGGGACAAATTAGTATATAAGTAAGCTGGTAAAATGCATTTAATTAAATAATTCGACGAATTATGGACAGAAAACCGTAGGCATGGTATCATTAGAATCCCCAGACCCGAGGCTTTCATTTGAGCCCGGACGGGTCTAGCTGCGCCCACTTTTAGGTACCCCGTACGAAGATTTCAAACTAACGCCCCGACAGGCGTGTCACCCCTCATTAGATTCCCCGTGTCGAGACGAATTCAAAAAGGTATAAAACGCCCCAGAAAAGTGCACCCCGAACCCGGGAGAACCGTTTAAATACCCTACCCGGAGAAAAATTCGACATGGACCCTCCCCTAGGAGTCTATTTTCCCCCCTGTCGACCGAATACGGTCCTGTTACATATCTTTATGCTCGGACGGACATGCTGAGTCCGAAACCGAGTCTAGTTTGGCACTCAGGCCATCTCCCCGGGAACCCCACCCTCTTTTACCCCTCTGCCCTCTCTCTTCTTTTGCTTTGTTTACACAGTCGCGTCTTTTCTTTGTCCACCCTATAGATGTATATATGTGTGTATAGTTGAGCGTCTTGAGCTAGAAGCTTCGCTCGGAACTTTATACTATCTTGGCAGAGGCCGATATACGCTGGAACCTTAAGTAAACAACGTACAATTTTAAATTTAATATAAATTTTATATAAATGAATGTTCTGCACAGGACTCTTATCAGCAAGGACTAGTGTGAACGTGCTCGCAAGCTGAAACTTTCATAGTACCCAGTTTCTTAAACAAATATGATTCGACTGCTTGCTCGTATAAGCTGCGTAGAAAGTTTGTCTGAGGTCGAAGTTAGCAGCAAAATGGTGCGTATCCGTAAACATTCAACGTAAGCTTGATATAGGAATACTGAGTTATAAGCCGCTCAACCAGTATGTTTACTTTTGTGGATGCGATGGCGTTTCAGTAATATACAACGTTTAGTGTTGGTTCGGCTTTTCTATTAACGATTTATAAGCTGCCTGTGTACTTGTTTGAACGTTCTATACGTTGTCTCTCGATAAATGGATGTAGTTTTATACAAAACTTATTAGGAATTTAGTTTAATTTCATAAAAGTTCGTAGTTAAATGGTCATAAATTAAAGGAATTGAATAAGATTCGGACATCAAATTTGTCCAAAATATGATTGGAATGTGGGTGATAAGGGTATTTACTTAATTGAGCAAAATTAGATCACAAAATCGAACAAAAGTGCTGAATAAGCACTTCAACGACCTCCCAAATTCAAAAATTCGAAAATTTGAAATCTAGTATAAAAGCAGACCCGCATAAATAAAACAGAGTTCAGTACGACTTTGGCAGCGTGGAGTTCGGTCGTTTTGCAGACCGACTCCAGCGCTTAGTTTATTAAATGTTTCGGCTTCGTTTTTGTTTTACGGCTTTATCGACTGTGGCTTTTGCGTTGGATCGTGCGTACGGATGGGCGATGGATGCTGGAACAAAGACCCAAGCGCTGTAAGTGTGGACAGGGAGAGACTACCCTAGGCTATCGTAGTATTGTAATCAGTTAGGTTAAGTACGTCCGTAGCAGCCCTTAGGATATCGTAGAAAACGCATTGATCAGAAATGAAACTAAGTCTCCGTGGACTCCCTGTCTACACTTGGCTTTTACATGATAGCCCTGTCCGCCCTAGCTCGTCCCGCCGACCCGTAGTCGCGGCTGCCCGCTCGAATGATTTGACTGAACGCCCGAAGTCGTGCTGGACCTCCCTCGGTCAAAGAGTTAGGACACAAATAAGCGCGACACTCGCGCCGAATAATTTTGCATGATTCCCTGAGTCGAGATGAGACTGAAAATTTTAGTTTGAGCTGACCGAGGTTAAATAAACACTGTTTCGATTGGAAAGTATTAGGCGAACTCCGAATCATCCACAGTCATGTCACGTAATATTAGTCAAGTATTTTGTTGAGCATGTTACACTCAATGTCTGCTGGTTTTATTGGTTTTTGGACGCGAGACCGTCCGTCGATTTGGAGGCTCTGTTAATTGGAATTGCTCCGTATTTTTGGATTGTGTTGTCCTAGGAACCCGGCTGAATTATATATATCTTTATCTGGCAATAGGAATGCGGATAGCGTGTCGGATAAAATTCTGTATAGGACCGCAGACAGATATATTATTCCAACGTTCCGCGAGCGAGACAGCTCACCTAGAATCGAAGATTTGACATGTCTTAGGAACTTCTCCAACAATTCGGTTAAAATTTTACTCGGGTCCCTAGGAGGATCCGAGCTATCGATCGAATACCCAAAACATTGAAAGATCACATCGGGATCATAAACCCGATGGCCCTGAAAGAGCCTGACCCCACCAAAAGGTAGAGTCAAGACTAAAAGTAAAATATTTTAAGAACCTCTCTAGGAATTTTGCTGAGACTTTCGCTGTTTCTTCGTAGGGATGTCCGCTATTGGACACCGCTCTGAAACCCGACATTATTGTATCGGAATCACAAACCCGATGGCCTGGAAGTGACCTGACCCTATCAAAATTGTCAGTTCCAGATTAAAATTAAAATATTTACGGATCCCCTTCAGGAATCTTGGTGAAACCCTCGCAGTTTCTTCGCAGGCATGTCTGCTTTAAGATAGTATCATAAACTTTAACTTTATCATGTCAGAATTACAAACCCGACGGCCCGATAGTGATCCGCTTTTACCCGAACTTTACACATTACTATCTGGACATCTGTTCCAGGAATTTTATCGGTTTTTCTTGTAGATATAGAGGCCCAGTAGGCCTTTCGTTTAAGCTATTGAGCCCGACAAAGCCGTGGCTCATTCAAAAGTTATGAAAATTATGGACCCGGGCTGAGCAAAATCCGCTCAGGGTCGACACAAATTTCATAGAATTTCCTGCCTTACGCAGTTATATATACAGCTTTGTAGGTTGGTTTTGGTCTTGCATTTGCACGTATTTCTATAGTTGAGTCTTCCCGACTATATAGTAGTTCAGCAGCACGAAAGCCGTCGGAGACTTGAATCTCCGATATACGGCAGCTGCCGCGAAAGTATCAAATTTACCAGGGTTGGTAAATTTGATAGCAGTGGTAGAGTTTTAGAGAAATAAAATTGACGACGTCGCTAGACGCGATGTCGGGTCTATCGGGTCTCGGCCCGACCGACCAAATTTTGTGAGGACCGTTGACCCGGTCCTAGGAAATCGACACAGGAGTTCAAGCCTAGCCGCAGTGCAAAATATGGTCGAGAAAGGCTGGCAGAATAATGAGAAATTAGACATCAAAAGCCCCCCCCCAGTCTTAACGCAGAATATACGAGCGGAAACCAGGAATTGAACGGTCTAAAGACTCAAGCCGAGTGCCCCGCCGAGTATAAAATTGGCTACGGTTGTCCTATCAACCGGGGCCTTCGTTCACTGCCCCGATTCGTCGAGCCGACTTTGCTCGAAATAACCGTTAAATATTAGTACGAAACTTAAGCTCAAATCTCGATCGAGAATTAGAAGACGAATCTGTCTAAGGATATCAACCGAGTTGCCACCAGCCGGATTGTGTCAAATAAGTTGGTCATAAGCTGTTTTGTTTCCATGATTAAGGCGATCATTAAGATTTTAACTAAACATATAACATATAACGCGACACTTTTTAATAACATCAAAATAGATTTACATAAATAAAACATAAACATCACGTTCAAAAGTATAACGGTGGAATAAGTCTTAGATTGTTAAGAACATGTGGTAGGTATTTCATAAAGTCCTGGTTTTGGTTAGTACCATCAAAATAGCTGCGTAATCGTCGGGAGTGGCCTTTCGCTTATTAGGCTTATATCGATATCCTTTAGCATTTCGTCTTCTACAGCGTCCATGGTTGCTATGGGGTAACGTTTTTCGTCTTGATAAAAGTTATCATAGTAAACACCCAGCTGGAGAATAGTCTGCTTTCTGTCGTCAGTGTACAAACCCAGTTGGTGCAGCACCATGTCGATGTATATGTCTGCGTAGAATTCGATTGGGTATTGGCACCCCAGTTTCCC
>JASANE010019770.1:0-22815 GCA_030248225.1 Trileptium ribeirensis | reverse complement strand
TGCTTGTACCTCTTACTTCGTTCAGTTACATACTATCCATATACGATCACGACTTCCTTCTTATCAAATCCTGTATATTTTGGATCACAAACGTCCTTACTATCATATCCTGAATATTACGGATCACGGACGTCTTTACTATCAAATCATATTTATTACTAATCACAAACGTCCTTACTATCAAATCCTGTATATTACGGCCCTGTATATTTTGAATCGAACGTCCTTACTATCGAATCATGTGTATTACAAATCACAAACGTACCTTCTATCGAATCCTGTTTATACACAAACGTCCTTACTATCAAATTCTGTATATTACGGATCACAAACGTCCTTACTGTCGAATCATGTGTATTACAAATCACAAACGTCCTTACTACCGAATCCTGTTTATTACGGATCACAAACGTCCTTACTATCAAATCCTGTATATTACGGATCACAAACGTCCTTACTATCAAATCCTGTATATTGCAAATGGCTGTTTGTCACAAACGTCCTTACTATCGAATCATGTGTATTACAGATCACAAACGTCCTTAATATCAAATCCTGTATATTACAAATCACAAACGTCCCTTCTATCGAATCCTGTTTATTACGGATCACAAACGTCCTTACTATCAAATCCTGTATATTACGGATAACAAACGTCCTTACTATCGAATCATGTGTATTACAGATCACAAACGTCCTTACTATCGAATCATGTGTATTACGGATCACAAACGTCTTTACTATCAAATGCTGTATATTACGGATCACAAACGTCCTTACTATCGAATCGTGTGTATTACGGATCACAAACGTCCTTACTATCAAATCCTGTATATTTCGGATCACAAACGTCCTTACTATCAAATCCTGTATATTACGGATCACAAACGTCCTTACCATCGAATCATGTGTATTACGGAACACAAACGTCCTTACTATCAAATCCTGTATATTACGGATCACAAACGTCCTTACTATCGAATCATGTGTATTACGGATCACAAACGTCCTTACTATCGAATCCTGTTTATTACGCATCACAAACGTCCTTCTGTATACTACAAATCACAAACATCCTATCAAATCCTGTGTATTACGCATCAGAAGCGTCCTTACTATCCCGTATTCTCCGTCCCCTCTATCGATAGTGTGTATTCCAGCGGTCCTTATATATCGAATCATATGTATTATGGATCACAAACGTCCTTACTATCGAGTCCTATGTATCACGAATCACAAACGTCCTTACTATCAAATCCTGTATATTACAAATCACAAACGTCCTTACTATCAAATCCTGTATATTCCGGATCACAAACGTCCTTACTATCAAATGCTGTATATTACGGATCACAAACGTCCTTACTATCGAATCATGTGTATTACGGATCACAAACGTCCTTACTATCGAATCATGTGTATTACGGATCACAAACGTCCTTACTATCAAATCCTGTATATTACGGATCACAAACGTCCTTACTATCAAATCCTGTATATTACAAATCACAAACGTCCTTACTATCGAATCATGTGTATTACGGATCACAAACGTCCTTACTATCAAATCCTGTATATTACAAATCACAAACGTCCTTACTATCAAATCCTGTTTATTACGGATCACAAACGTCCTTACTATCAAATGCTGTATATTACGGATCACAAACGTCCTTACTATCGAATCATGTGTATTACGGATCACAAACGTCCTTACTATCAAATCCTGTATATTACGGATCACAAACGTCCTTACTATCAAATCCTGTATATTACGGATCACAAACGTCCTTACTATCGAATCATATGTATTACGGATCACAAACGTCCTTACTATCGAGTCCTGCGTATTACGAATCACAAACGTCCTTACTATCAAATCCTGTATATTACGGATCACAAACGTCCTTACTATCAAATCCTGTATATTACAAATCACAAACGTCCTTACTATCAAATCCTGTATATTACGGATCACAAACGTCCTTACTATCAAATCCTGTATATTACGCATCAGAAACGTCCTTACTATCGAATCATGTGTATTATGGATCACAAACGTCCTTACTATCGAATCATGTGTATTATGGATCACAAACGTCCTTACTATCAAATCCTATATATACGGATCACGAAATATTACAAACAAACGTCCTTACTATCAAATCCTGTATATTACGGAATCACAAACGTCCTTACTATTTTCCATGTCCCTTATTATCAAATCCCTGTAAATTCCGGATCACAAACGTCCTTACTAGCAAATCCTGTGTATTACGCATCAGAAACGTCCTTACTATCGAATCATGTGTATTATGGATCACAAACGTCCTTACTATCGAGTCCTATGTATTACGAATCACAAACGTCCTTACTATCAAATCCTGTATATTACGCATCACAAACGTCCTTACTCTCGATCAATGTATCCACGCCCTTGTATCACAATCCTGTATATTCGGATCACAAACATCCTTACTATCAAATGCTGTATATTACGGATCACAAACGTCCTTACTATCAAATCCTGTGTTCCGATCGCGGACATTCCTTATTATTAAATCCTTTATTACGGATCACAAACGTCCTTACTATCTATTGCTTTTTATTACGTATCACAAACGTCCTTACTATCTACATCACCGGCGTCTTTAATCACTGTGTATTACGGATCACAAACGTCCTTACTATCAAATCCTGTATATTACAAATCACAAACGTCCTTACTATCAAATCCTGTATATTACGGATCACAAACGTCCTTACTATCAAATCCTGTATATTACAAATCACAAACGTCCTTTCTATCGAATCCTGTTTATTACGGATCACAAACGTCCTTACTATCAAATGCTGTAAATTCCGGATCACAAAAGTCCTTACTATCAAATGCTGTATATTACGGATGTCTTACCGTCAAATCATGTTATTACACGCAACGTCCTTACTATCATATCCTGTATATTACAAATCACAAACGTTCCTTCTATCGAATCCAGTTTATTACGGATCACAAACGTCCTTACTATCAAATCATATGTATTACGTATCACAAACGTCCTTACTACCAAATCTTGTATATTACGGATCACGGACGTCCTTACCATCGAATTATGTGTATTACGGAACACGAACGTCCTTACTATCAAATCCTGTATTATTACGGAAATCACAAACACTCCTTACTATCAAATCCAGTTAATTACGCATCACAAAAACGTCCTTACTATTGAATCCTATCCTATTACATCACAAACGTCCTTACTATCGAATATCTCTATTCTCGAGTCAACAAGCGTCCTTACTATCAAATCCTGTGTATTACGATCACAAACGTCCTTACTATCAAATCCCTATCTGTGTCAGATCACAAACGTCCTTACTATCAAATCCTGTTATATTCCGGATCACAACATTCTTTACTATCAAATGCTGCATATTACAGATCACGAACGTCCTTACTATCAAATCATGTGTGGCGATAGTGATTTTTTTTCACCAGGTAGTACCAGAATTTGTCTTTTCCAAGGATATTAATTGATTTACAAGCTCAGATCATGAATGTAAATTGAGCATAATTTATGCTTAATAATATTTTCCAGAATGAGCGATTTGGATCAAATGTATAATACCGGTGTGTTTATCAACGATATGGCACTTCATGACTCTAGTCGTGATTTAGTGCTAGCAAGTACTCAGCAAAAAGCTGAAATTCGTCTTCTTTTGGATCAGGTATATGATTCGTTAAGAACGGCAGTAAAGTTTTGCTTATAATATGTAATTTTATCATGGTACTGCTGCAATTTCCGTGCTGTTGAAGTCTATACAATAAAATGTTGAATCGGTGACTGTAATTATTTTGCCATTTTTGTTTAAGACGCAATCTTAAAGCCTAAATATTGTAAACTTTCTTTCTGCTTATTATTATATACATACAATGTTTATTGTGAATTTTTATCATTCGAAATTTTTTGACAACAAAATGAAATTTCTGCTTGTGCTTCAACGCTTGTGATCAATCTCCAATACCGTACATTCCAAGTCTTCTTCTGAGAGAGAACCGGCAGATTCCTCCAGAGACATGAACACACAAGGCAAGCAAGCAAATGAATAAGCCACCAAAAGAATAACTTGAAATTAACGAGGCATTGCCAGACGAGCCAGACACAAACGTGCAATAGCACACTACACAGAGGATCTGTTTATATAAAGTCTGAGGCAGCTAAATATACAAATTTCCGTGAAAAATTCATTTAGTGTCGTTTGTGTACCAACAACTTTTCAACATCAGCTTATTTTATTCGTTACATATCGTATGGGCTTTGGCTTCCAAATCAGCAGTGTTTACAAAATTTTGAGATGCTACATCTTGTGGCAGGACTGAAAGCATACTAAGTTTTCCTGAACCAGAACCAGCGATATCAGACTTTTACTCAGAAGTCAAAAAGGAACTAATAAGATCGTAGCTGCATCACAACGACAAGTCATTGACATAAAAAAACCAGCAGCTGCGCCATCAAATCAAGCGCACTTAACATCTTGCTGTGGCAAATTGGTCGAAGATTTTAGACAGTAGTATTAAACTATTCGAACTTATCGCAAGTACTGACTCCCCTTAGACGTGCACACAAGAGATTGTATAGTGTGCGACTTCTTCGTAGAAGGGCTCAGAATGCCGAGGCTTAAAATTCTTACTCTCTAAAGAACCAAAGTCCCTAGAAGAAGCAATCAAATAGATTGACAAAGATAAAACACAAACAACAACTTTTGCGTGGTACCAAAAGGTATGATAATGATGAAAAATCTTACTATACACTTGAGTTAGATGGCATAAAACAGACTTGCCGACAAGAAAGTAACTGCTGTATTTCTTAGTGAAAATAAAATTAAACTCGAATAAGGGGGAATGTGACGATTTCAGCTTGCAATTCAGCAATTGTTTACAAAATTTTGGGATGCTTTCGATATTTTATTGAATCCATGAATGATCAATTATGAATAAGCTATTCTCTACTTCTTCGTGTTAGTGAACGATGCTTGTGGCTCGACGATAGTCAGTAGTTTTTGTGCCTGCTTATACGACGCATGATTTCGGTATTTCGGTAAAGTTATTTGTTAAATATTGAGCTAGCACACATCTCGGTGATGGCAGTGACTTTTTTCAAATTCAGTCTGGATGCATTTTACCTACTAAAATAAGAGCGCGGCGGTAGAATATATATATAGAAATTAGCCCTGCTCATATTGCCTATACAAGGCAACGTATCGATATAAAATAAATATATATTCACGTGAGGGTTCATATTTAAATACATTGTATTTACTAGTATGAAAGTTCACAATCAACAACATTTTGGAACATATAAAACTATAGAATAAGTAAACTTTAGCATATCAATCAATAAACATATAAAACTTCAGTGCTCTAGTATTTGATAAAGACAAATTTGTTTCCCCGGTGAGATGTTTCACTCGTTACAATAAAAAATTAAACCATTTCAGGAAGCTAAGAAGAAAGGGAAAATGGAAGACAGCATGAAGGAAGTTGAAAAAGCTCGAGAAACAGCAAATACGTTATTGTATCAGATGCTGCCGAAAACTGTAGCCGATAAAATTAGAACTGGCTTCAATACCATGGATACATGTGAGGTATGCGTTTGCTTCAAGTTGATTTGGTTTTGCTTTTAATTGTCCTGGTTTTGCCGTCCCTCTGCGCTGGTATTTTATCTACGCAAACAGTGTTTTAAAGGCTGTTCAAATTCAATGCCGATCAAACGTAAAGTAAGTCTGCAATAGTAGCTGGTAAAATGGGCTGAACAAAATTCCATGTTATGGCCAGAAGATTGTGACAAGCTCGGCTGTGAAGAAAAGGGTTCAAGGGTTACCCATCCGTCAAGGTGGAGCCTCCACCTACTTTGTACCCGTATTTATGCCTACCCGTTAGGCTTTGCACCGTCTCGAAAAACATTGGCTGCTATGACCGAAATTTACAATGATTTTAAAGATAATTTGCAGAAAGTTTAGAACAATATCAGGAAAAATTGGGAACACAGGAGAAAATTTTCTGGTTACCCACCTGGTGCATCTCCTCCGCACCGCACACATCTATCCCGATCTACCCTCTTCCTACGCCGACAGACCCTGGGCTCCTATGCGACATACCCTAGACAGGAATGGGTTTTCCTATGTCTGGCCAAATGAATTATGTGAAAGAATATGAAATTGTTCAATGTCCTTCCAAATAAATTGGATTACCACATTCAGTGCTACAGGGGTGAAAGTTTTTAAATTCCGCCTGTGCGCGTGATGGGCCATACCTCGGGAACGATTTAACCGATTTTCATGGGCTCTTTCGAACCTTTATAGCCGATTTACCGTGTACATAGCGAGCGTTTTTTGATTTGGGATCTGATTCAGGGGTCAGGGCCAAAATGTGGGTTTAACCCCATTTTAGTACACTACCCGGAAGAATGGTTATTTTTATCTTAACTTTCGATTGTTTCGCTGGTTGGTTTTATTCCATAGTAAACTGATAATTGCCGATGCTTATTTTTGTTTTTGGTTAAGGCTCCGGTTTTGGAATTATGGAGTTTGAGGTATGGCACCGTCGTGGTTCATTCACCCAAAATTCGAAAATTTGTTCTGATGTTCTTGGCGGCTAACATGTTTCACTTTGGGGTTTTCGACCATGGGAAACTCATTGCCGGTATTGATTTTGCTCTGCAACCCATGGTTCCATGGGTACGAGAGTATGGCGCCCCCACGGTTCGTCGACCCAAAATTCCCAATTTTATTGTGACGTCCTGGGAGGCTGATAGCTTGCACTTGAAGGTGGGGTTTAGGGCATGGGAAAGTTATTGCCGGTGATAGTTTTGTTTTAACTTGTGCGGTATTGTGTGATGTCTACAAATATTGCATATCAACGTATGATATCGAGAGCTGATTGGCTGTTCATGCAGAAGGCGTAGGTGTACCTATGCTTCACTACGTTCTGCGATCTCGATAGAGTTACTAGTTTATAGGAAGAGACACTAACAATTAGTTACATTTTTGATATTCATTTTCACAGCCAGGATCTTTACTCGTAAATGTTTAGTACTTGCCGAATTCAAAGGATTATAATTTCAGACATACGACACGTCAACAATTTTATTCACCGACGTAGTCAGCTTTACAACGCTGTGCAGCGGAATTACGCCGTTAGCGGTAGTCCAGTTTCTCAATATGATGTATTCCACGTTCGATGCATTGACGGAAAAGCACAAAGTATTTAAGGTAAGTTAGCGATTGTTAAGTTTCTCAATATGATGTATTCGACATTCGACGCGCTGGCGGATAACCGGAAAATGTTTAAGGCACTGATTGAACGAGCTATGTGATTATTATTATTACTACTGTTATTGTTGTTATGAAGATGAATGAAAATATCCATGACCGAAGATGATACAACTGTTCAGCAATGAACTGATGATGCAATTCGTCCTACGTACGCGGATTGCTGTTTATGCAAATGAGTCTGATGCAATCCTTTTAAGGATTGTACAGCTCCTTGATATAAACATATTCCACGTGCTTACAGTTGGTTCTAATGTTTTTTCTGTTATACGTTTAGCCTCCATGCGTGATTCATAAGTAATTTGTTAAGTGTGCTTCTGGGCTTTGTTCTTTCAACACATTGTTTAATCGCTAATGTGATTTGATTTTCTGAGTTATTTGGTTCCGAAACACAAAATTATTATTATTATTGTTGTTATTATTGTTGTATAATTATTATTATTATTAATATTATTATTATTTCATTACTATTTTGCTACGTTTAATTAAATGTTCATTCTCGTTTTAAGTTACGCATCCGGATTGGTCCCGTCCTTGTGGTAATAATTTTCCTAATATTTAGAAGTTGTATATATAATACTATTCGTTCAATAGTAAACTTAGTAAATATACCGCTTACCAAGTAAACTATAGCTAACAAATTTCGCTAGCATGCAATGTCAGTAAATGAAATGTTTTGTTGTTTCTAACAGATGCGTTAAACGCAGAAACACCTCAGGTTGACCAATGCGAAGCCTTCATACCACCCTAAATGCGTAGCTTATATTTTCTGCAATACATTTCGTTTAGCTTTACTTGAAATTAGACAGAAGTAGCACGACACTGGAATGCATATTTACTGAGTTCCAACGGAACTGTATAGCTGTGGTTTGCTTTAGACTTTGCGGTGGTGTGGTATCGTGGTATGCTCTTTTCAGTGCACGTCTCATAAGCGTGAGGTCGTGTGTTTCATTTCCCCGCTCTCTATTGTCTGCTTGGAAAAGAGACTAAGGCCACCTGTTCCGGAATGTACCTATAACTGGCATCGCTTCACGGCCTGTGCTTTGACAAATCTGGCTGCAAATAACATGAAACAACCAGCACTCACTTCCCTAACTAACTTTGGGGGACCTGTAATTTAGCATTCTTTTATTTTTAATGTTTTTAGTACTGTCAATATGTGTTATTTATCTTTATAGGTTGAAACAATCGGCGATGCATATATGATCGTTGGTGGAGTTCCTATTCGGTCGATTAATCATGCCGAGTCAGTTTGTGATGCTGCGATGGCTATTGTTCATTCTGTCAAAACAATGAAAGAGGCATCGACTGGAAAACGAATACGGATCCGCGCGGGTGCGTCATTGGTTGCCAAATATTTGGGCAGCATTTCCAATAATAAAGATTTTTCCTTTATCCGCCCACCAGTCCGAACTTGGTAACTGGAAGATACAGCAATAATCTTGATACCATTCTACTAAGGTCGACGTCGCCTACATTCATGACAATTTTTTCGATTTTTTAAGTTACCTACGATCCCCTTTGTCACTCAAAATTTCCTAGAAATTCGGTTGATAAATGTATTATTTTATAACATTTCGAACCCTTTTGACGAACATGCGATGATTGGTGTCGAAATCGGCGACATCGATTAATGGGTTAACGACCTAGCATTCGGGTTAGGTTTTGACATAAATCGAAGTAGCTCCTCAACAAGTGAAAAGATTCATTTAATTTTGAAACCATTGGACTCAACAGGTCAATGATGTTAGAGATTAAGATTTAAGCTAAATATGTATTTATCGAGAAAAAATTAAATTATGAGTTTGCAGGAGTATGGGATAAGCTATGAAAGACAGCTCTTTAACCACCAAAGCCGTACAGCGTCGTTCAATGGCGTTTAAGAGCATAGACAACACCCATTGCGGTGACGCATTTCCGCATTGTGTGCTAGTAATAGGTTACAGCATCGCGAATGACATTTTCAAGGAACAGCTGAAGACACCGCGACATTTTTCGTAAATGAGGCCAGCGATGCGTTTAACACCACTGCGCCTAGCACGATGGCGAATTGCAGACTTCGTAATACATTAGATTTTGTCACGCAGCACTTTGCGATGACGCTTGGCACCAGGTCTACCTTGTTCTTTACATCCATTTCTAGTCCAGACATTTTTTCATATCATCCACACCATTAGTATATCAAGAAATTTTGTCATGCATATGCTAAAATTATAGCCGTCCCTTGAGAATTAGACAATTTCAGAAAGAGAACCCAAGAAAAAGTTGATAAACTTCGTTCACTTGATCGTACAGAAAAACTTGCCCGTTCGTATCGATCCTTTTATATTCGATTAGCATTGAGCAGGTTAATTTTTACCCAACAAACTGGGAGTTGAATTTCAAAATCCGGCGACCGTTAGTTGCTCATTACATATCGTATCGCTTATTTCGACGGAGTTACGATTAATAAACTTTGCAGCGGGTATTCCACTACAATTGTACTTCAGAAATCCATTTGTTTTTCAGTTTATTTTGTCAGTTTCAGGCGTTCATACTGGGAGTGTTTTGACCGGAGTCGTTGGAAGCAAAATGCCGCGCTACTGCTTGTTTGGTGAAAATGTATTAATTGCAAATAACATGGAAAGCACCGGACAGGTAAACAATATTTCAGGAAAGGCAAGGTCCATAATCTTTGGACAATTTATTGTTGGTTAATTTTTAATTAGGTTCGCTCCCGCGTGTACCGGAGCATAACTTATTACCAGACACTGCGCTGAAAAAGTTGGGTTTTTACCATTTATTTATTTAATTATACTTAGATACATTGCATTATTTACTTTTATACGAGGGCAATGAGACTGCAGGGGAGCATTTATGATGTCGCGCTGTATGATATGTACCTATCGAAATGGTTATACACCGCGAACACATGAGTCAAATCGTATCAATACTATGTAACAACAAATTGAATCTTTTAGGTGATGCGGCTACAGCCGAAAATCGTCAACTTTGAAGAAACACTGTTAATTTTGGTACGATTAGACTAAGCTCGCCAAGGCGATTAATAAATCTCTGTTAGAACCATATTGATGAAAAAATTTTTTGCATGTTTCTGGTTACCCATTGTGCGTGTTCCCAGTTTAGGTGCATATACTAAGGATATTCTTTTGTCAAAATCACAAATTGATTCATCTAAAAATGTGCGTTCACATTTTTGCCATCGGCATTCGCATTTTTGGGAACACAAACGTTGGCTCTACGATGTACACGTGGAGTTTGCGTTCACGCACCTTTGTCCATTTCGCAAGTAGTCTGAACCAGCTGTTTTGACATGTTACGAACCGCGTCCCTGTAAATATGCTAGTGCAGGTTTCACAGAATAATGAGTGCAAAAAGTGGGCACTTTTGTCTCTAACAGCCGTCTGCAAGAAACTAAAATCTCTAATGGACGGCTATATGATATTTTAGTTTCTCGAAAACTGCTGCTAGAGATTTTTGTCTTTAATGACTGCTTGTTAGATATTTAAATCTCTAACAGATAGCTGTTAGTCTTATACAGATAGTCTTATACAGATAGTCAATAAATACAAAAATCTCTAACAACTAGCTGTTAGAGACTAAAATCTCTTGCAGCTAGTCATAACAGATTATTGTCTCTAATGGCTAGCTGTTAGAAGCTTTTGTCTCTTACAGCCAGCTATAAAATACAATTGTCTCTAATAGCTGTCCATTGGAATTTTAAATATCTACCGGTTGGCTGTAAGAGATTTTTGTATGTTACAGATGGCTGTAAGAGACAAAAGTCTCTAACAGCTAGCCATTAGAAACATAATCTATTACAGCAATCTCATTAATGATATTGGTCCCCCTCCAGTTTGATATTGGTGCCACCCTCCAGGCTGATATTTGTGCCCCCTCCAGCCTGATATTGGTCTGTCCCTCTCCAGTATTTTATAACTGGATGTAAGAGACAAAAGTTTCTAACAGCTAGCCATTAGAGACAATAATCTGTTATGGGTAGCTGCAAGAGATTTTAGTCTCTAACAGCTAGTTGTTAGAAAGTTCTGTATGTATTGGCTATCTGTATAAGACTAAAATCTCTTACAGCTATATGTTAGAGATTTAAATATCTAACAAGCAGTCAAAAAAGACTAAAATCTCTAGCAGCCGTTTCAAGAAACTAAAATATCATATAACCGTCTATTAGAGATTTTAGTTTCTTGCAGACGGCTGTTAGAGACAAAAGTGCCCACTTTTTGCACTCATTATTCTGTGAAACCTGCATAGCTACCACCCGAAGCGGTCTATAAAATTGTCATTAGCGCAGGCCTCGCCTAACATACAATAAAATGCATCAACGCATAATAATTTTGGCTTACTGCGTAATTAGTAGTAGCTACCGTAAACTGTAAATTTGCATGTATTCCTTCCGAAAATGCATGGTCAAAGTGTGTAAAGAATATATTTTAGATCAGAATGGAGTGCACAGACTTCACTTTAGTACTGTTCAGCTAGGAGTTTATCCGGTAATAAAAAAATGGTCTTGCCAAACCATGACAGAAACCGTGGTTGTGAAAGAAATACATTACTTAAATAGTGCATCTACCTTGAATAGTTTGCGTGATGATGTGATGTTCCTTAGTAGTGTCACAGATATGGAACTTGGTAAGACTGAACGGAAATTGATGTTGGGATGCAGAGACATTACAAGTACTACTTCATTCAGCCATAACGCCTGCAATAGATTGTAATATAAAAGGTTCCGCGCTATGTAATTGCCTGATGGCGAAAATATGGACTATCGGGAAACGATACAAACCATAATCACGATGAAGCAACATTACTTAATGTATAGGATCTGCTATTAAGCTTGATTAAAACAATTAGCAAGGCAAATTGGCTAAAGAACACAAATGTGGGTGCTGCAAGGTTGTCTAGTTGTGTTAGCTTAACGTTTACGAAACTTTACAGAAACTACGGGCGGGATGCAGAGAAGTTACTTAAAAATCAGAAAATAACAAAACGCGTGCCATTTTAACACTCACTCTATAAAACATACAGGAAGGTCTGCAGCGAAATAACCCTAGAAAATATAAAGGTATCACGACATCGCTTTAGCCTTATAGTGTCATAAAACAAGCTTAACCATTTCGTAATATCTTGATATTTTTAGAGGTAGTTCGTTGTGGAGACAATACTTAAACACTAACAAACGCAATTCGTCTACCGTTCACTGCATAAACCAACAAATGTCTGCATAATATAACAACTCCCTCCAGAAAATATAAATAAATATATCACGAAGTCGATAAACTTAGTTTATGGCACCATAAGGCCAAAACAGGTTCAAAGTTTTAACCATCTAGAAAATAATCTTTAAAGATTATCATTTCTGTACCAGAAACCGCATTTAATATTTGGTAAAACCTCCGTTTGTGTCTGAACCCATTCAGTGCCTTACTTATTATCATGAAATCTAGTACTATTTTGATACGCTTTAATGAGCAACGATGTCAACTAGTTAACTCGCAACCGAGGGTGTAACGGACCGAGCGTGGTTTCATCAAGTGATAATTTCGTGAAATCACCCTGTAACAGGTTTTCACCCTGTAATAGGATTTATGTTTGATGTATATAGTACACTAAAGCCTAGGTAAACGGTTACTGAGTGTTTGCCATTGAAAACCCTAAAACCTCGTCGACCCTAAACCATCGAAAACAACTGAAATCGCACAGAGTATTCGTGCTAGTCTCTAAATAACCAAACAATCGTATTTAGCATCCCTGAGCCCTATATATAGACTTCTTGATGCTCTATAACTGAACTAGTGAAGGCAGACTATATCCTGGCAACCGGGTTCATTTACCGTAAACCCATTAAAAACATCTGAAAATGTACAAAATTTTCATGACGACTGCAGATAACGAAACCATCGCATTTAGCGTTCCAAAAGACCAATATACAGACCGTTCTTGATGCCCTACAAGCAATAAATAACCAAACAAATAAAAACTAACTACATTTGGAAAATCAAATTCGTCGATCGTAAAACCCTTGAAACGGCATGAAAGAAATAATATAGTCAAGTTGGACTCCAAATAGCGAAGTTGTCGCACTACTCAGCGTGATTGATCACCTAATAGACATTCGTTGTACGGTAAAAACATACAACAAGACGCTGAAATTTGAAAAATCGCTATTTGCAGCATACGGTCGACGAGCCATATCAGGGCGCACAGCGTCTTAAGGTTAGTTCAACAATAAGATCGTGCTTAGCAAAGTTGAAGCTCTCGGAGCTGATTCTGTAAGATGCTGGCTCGCGAGATATGGGCTGCGAAATACTGGTATCCGTTTGGTCAAAAGCGGGTTTTTAAAGGTTCTTTGCCATTTTGATCTCGGACATTGGGTCGAAACTGTTTGGGGTCATGTGTGCTTCAATAATAATGTGTGCTTCAACGCTTACCATGCCAGAACGTGGGAGGATAGCGACCCCACGACACCATGCTTCTTAGCCTTGAGATGTCCACGATATTGCCAAGACGGTGGATATGAATCCGTCCGAGCTATCTAACTAACTCCCGGTGGAGGATGAGCGTCTCTGTTCCACACAGTAAACATGGCGGAACTGCAGCGTTGTACAGTTTGATTTTTGTCCGCAGATTTATGTTATGTCTAGGTAATAGCCGATCGTTGAAATTTTCTAATGTTTTACAAGCCGATTGAATTATTTAGCTGATCTATGTCTCAACTGAGTTGTCATTTGAAACAAAACTGCAAAAGTAAGTGTAGGACTGACCGTTCCTCAGGTCCTGGCCGTTGACAGATACGACCGGCTGCTTTCCTTGGATTTGCTGCTTGGAGGTTGATATAGCAGTTTTTTATTGCTAGTGTTGATAAGAAGTAACAACTAAGTGATCAGAAACTCCTGTGTAGACGGTGGCAACCGGCTGCTATAAGCATGTTGTTTTATCATCTTAATATCTGTTCATGTTCATTCACAAATGACTCAATTAAAATTGTTCCATTTTCACGCCTCAATAGCCCATAGTGATCACGTACTGATAAAACATTTTTAGCTGGATAAGCTTTACTGAAACCTCGATTTTTATATTAATTTCAGCCGATGAAAATACAAATCAGCGAGACGACAAAGCAAGCCCTGGAACAAGAAAATCTTGGTCTCTTTAAATTTGTGCAATACACTTACTACACAACAACGGTAAGGTCATTGTTAAGGTCATTGTTAAGCGGAACAGCTTTGCAAAGATAGCAACGTTACAGCTCTACAAAACATAGCCACATTCGTATTGTACCAACCATAGCAAAATTCAGGTTCTACCAACCATAGCAACATTTGTGCCCGACCAACAATAGCAACATATGGGGTCTACAGACCATAACAACATTTGGGCTCTACGAACCATAGCCACATTCGGTGCAAACCAGAGCAACATTCGCGTAACAACATTTAGGATGCACCAACTATATATAGTATTTGGGCTATACCAAGCATAACCTCATTACGGCTCTACCAACTATATCAACATTTGGGCTTTACAAACTATAACAACGTTTGGGCTCCATCAACCATAGGAGACCATCGGCCATCAACCATATTCGATATCTTCCAGAAATAACAGCATCTGGGCTCTACCAACCATAGCCACTTCCATGCTCAACCAACCATAGCAAAATTTGGGCTCTACCTACCATAACAATATTTGGGCTCTATCAAACATAATATCATTTGAGGTCTACCAACCGTAAAAGCATTTGGACTCTACCAGCCATTGATACATTCGGCTCTACCAATCATAGCAACATTTGGGCTCTACCAACCTTAACAACGTTTATGGTTTACCAACCATAGCCACATTCGAGCTCTACGAACCATAACACCATCTGAGCTACATCAACTATACCAAAATCTGGGCTATACCAATCATAAGAAGACTTGGGCTGTACTAGCCACAACCCGTTTAGGCTCCATCAACCATAGCCATATTCGGACTCTCTCAAGCATAGCAACGCTTCGGCTATAAATTTATGCTAAGCAATCAATTATATCCTTCGCGAACGATTAAATTATAAGGGATATGTAGTCGATTTTACGTCTAATTTTTGGGTGTCATTATAATACACTATTATCTGCCAGCTTTCTCGAATGTAGGTCGGACTCCTCCCCAGTTTTTGTTGTAGAGAATGCCGAACCACCAGCTGTTTTGACGGAAACATTAAACTGATAACAGTTATTCAACTGACCGCTATTCCAAACAATTAGATCCGACATGCCATCCACAAAGCTGGAGGCCGATGCACTGACAATCCAAAAATGAACCTAGTGAGGCCGAAAACGCTGGTGCCGGCAAATATAAGTTTGCTTTAGAGCATAGGAAAGTTCCATAGTTTTGCCTTATGCACTTTTAATTACTTTAAGTAATCACCATTCTGTTCGTAATGTTACATTTTAAAACGGAAACAGCGTATAACCTATAAATAATGAGAATATTCACCTTGAAAAGATCTGAAGTATTACTTGTATAATCAAACGAATAGATACACAATATTATACTTTGTTGCATTTTTCATGACATATAACGCGTATTGCATGATGGCAGGAGGTATAAAAATGTGTATCATAAGCTGTATAAAAGTTGCATAGAGTGCATTATAGACGTAAAGCTGCTTTTTCATAGATAATAGCTGTCCTGCCATATCATGACCAGAGCCGCCGTTAGTACCCCCCTACCCCCCTAGGGGGTGGCCTCGCCCCTTGCAGGGGCCTCGCGCCTTACAGGGGCCTCATCTCATGGCCTCTGGGTGAAAAGGTGAAAAAGTTGGGAGCCGCGGCACAACCTCAAGCACCTTTCGCAAAGTAAATGTACACGATATACAAAGGTAACCTGAGAGTTTAGAAGCCTAATCGTGAGTATGAGTTTAACCGTTCCGTGGTTAGAGTTTTTACTGGACATACACGAAAATTTATTTAGGTCAGCGTCTATGCAACTAATGTATAGCATTTGGTGTGAAATAAACTAGTAGAGGCCTTGAGGCCCCTGGTTATATTCCGGTGTTATAATTAAGAAATGTGATAGGGGCCTCGCAGCCTGCTGGGGGGGGGGGGCTCGCAGCCTGCTGGGGGGGGGCTCGCAGCCTGCTGGGGGGGGCCTCGGACATCCTAGCGGCAGCCCTGATTATGACGATACAGATTTTTTATAGATCAGGCTACGGATTTTAATTAACTAAGTATTCTACTTCTTGGCAACTGTCAGATCACTTATTCGGTTAAAAACTCAGTGACATGCCGAAAAAATAGTTCGAACCGGTTTTATCAGGGACGTCGGTATAAAATTTTAGCTTGGAGAGCACTCGTGCATTGTGGAATTAGAGTGCACTAATCGAACTGGTGGTTGCAAGCTGAGGAAAATTTTGCAGTTGTAAAGTTGAGGTGAGAGGCACAACCAAAAATTAGGGCTACGGATTGGGACCAACACCTCAATGCCACTCCGTGTCGATGCCCGTTTGATTATTATAGCCTAGATCAAGTAAATTTATATATTTTAGGACGGCACTACAATGAAAACATTTTGGCTTGATAGCAAAAACGGGCCCGCCCGTGTTGACCGCCAGTTTTCGTACTCGAAACCACTAAACCGGGATTCAGCGATGGCTGGCGAATAATAGAACTACATTCCTACCTTCAGCAAATTCATTGTTATAAAATGCAAAAGAATAAAAAATAAGAAAAATTAATTTTAAGAACTTTTATAAAAAATCTAAAATATAGATTTTGAGCATTTTTGCGAGAATTTTATTACAAAGTGCAATACATCTACGAAATGTTTAAACAGGGTGGTCACATGTTTCAAACACCCAAACTTGAGGATGTTAAGGAGGATTTATCACTATATTTGAGGAAACGTGAGGATGTTCTTCGCTAAATTTGAAAATTCCAATATAATCTATGCACCATGAAACACTATAACCGGAATCAATATACGAGTCAACATTAAACAAAACAGATTTGGCTGACTAATACTACTAATTACTAATTTAGCTGACTGAGAAACTGCGATTTTGAAACTGCTTGTTCAAATTGTTCCAGTTAAAGTGTGAAAAGACTTTGAGATCATTTTATACAAAGTTGGGATTTGTCACTTTTTGAGATATTTTTGGAAACGCAAAGAGATTTGAGGAGGATTTTATTTTTTTTGAAAAGATCCGAGAAGTATGCAGGATGTTTGAGAAGCGTGTCCTCCCAGCTCAGAATAATGGTTTCTACATTTTATAATATTTGTCATAAGTAAAAGGGACGTCAACAAATATATTGTCGCGGTTACAACCTGAATAACATAAATATATCAATGAGGCTTATATATACAAAGCGTCAGCAAACGTCGCAATCCCAACTACCGCCACACGAGCAAAACATGCAACACAATGCGTAATTAATCACGATATTACAGCTAATACTATTAAATACCCAGTATTCCCACAAGCACAACTGAGCACAGCCAGTGATACCGAAAATCCTGAATCGAGTTGTTACAGATTCCTATTTTAAAGATAATTCAACAGTTTTTCTTCACGATCGGAAGCTCTAGCAGTCAAATATGTGATCGCGTAGACGCAGAAACTAAGTAACATTCTAGTAAAAGTAAAGTCAGCAAAATTGGTTGATCTATCCACATATTGTTAATGCAAATAATATTGTAAAGCTTACATAGCGTAAAATAGCCAAACAGATTATTTAACAGAACCATACTGTATCTCTAGAATACATCAAGACAGGCATTTGAGCCATGAGTGAAATCGATACTACTATACGTTGCCGCTCTATTATGATTCAAACTGTGTCGTGAATTTGCACTAGCTATGTGATCTCAATTAATTGGTGCAAGGTCCGACTTCCTAAAGTAGTTCGAAATGTGCTTCCTTTGTGTATTTATTTATACGCAAGCTATGGGCTTAGTTACAGTCATACTGAAGCCGTCGTATTCGCATCTACTCTAGTAATGACATCCGCGCGTACAGATTTCTAAATGTGCGACAGGCGTTTAGGTACGTAAATGCAAAACATAATATATTATTCGCAACAACCAGTTATAAATATTATCGAAACGAAAAATTTCCAAGAAAAGAAGATATGCCGCTTAACGAGACGCAGCATTAATAAGTGACATGTCGGCCCATACATTAGAAAGTTACACGTAATTACAGCAAAATTTAGGCATGTTTTTGCCAACCTACTTCAATCGTAAAGCGAAACGGGTTATGGTCGCTAGTATTCCAAATAAAAATGTGTGTACTTCTGTAAATTTTAGCAAAATTACGTTTTATAGAACCCAAAATGTATGCGTAGATTGTGGCTGAAATTATAAAATAGACGGTAAAATATAATAGTAACCCGCTATTTTATTTCTGGAAAGATATATGAAGAAATAACGCATCCATAAACCGTAAGAGTTACATGGTGCAATCAAAGTTTACCAAGATTGAATGTCATACTTAATAACTGTCCAAAAACTAGCAAAGTAATTAATGAAAAGGTTTAGAAGAATTTCCAAGACTTTGGGAAAAAATAGATAGATCGGTTACTTTCTTTCGAAAAAACTAATTATCGACAATATATGTACTACAATTCATATATTACTGTGTACTGGCGAAATATTCTATTCAGACGTTTGTTAGAAATTTTCATTTTTTGTGTTGTCAATGTTTCGTAGACTTTAGTATCTAACGTCGACAATAATAGTGGCGTTTATTTAACAAATCCAATAGCACCAATATATACATCATTCGGCAGTGATGTTACACCATAACTGAGAAAGACAATGTTACAGAACACCCAGACATAAAACAGATTGCCTAAATATTTAACGCATTTCCAATTTCTACTTTACCTGTATGCACCGTTTCAATGAAAGCATCAGAGGCAAAAAGGCAGAAAATTATTAACAAAATTTATGAGAATCAAAATCACTCCAGAATAAGCATCACATAATTCTGCTTTCCTGAATATAGGTAAAAAAAAATGAAACAAAGTGCACTAAATTCAGGAAAATATGGATTTTTAGTAGCTCCACAACCGTACAGAAAATAATAATATATCATCATGCTATTTTGAACGACCATATTGTCCCTTAATTGTGGTTTTTACAGCTTTTGTGCATGTCCAAGCCAAATGTACGGCACCCGCGGTTCAAGTGTATTTGAACCAGTTTCTAAATCATATCATTAACGAGGTTTAGGCATAACAGTTATTTTATTCTATTGTTAGACCTCTATTATGTCCTATACGGCTTTTGATTTTGCCGTGTTTCTTTTTTTAAATAAGATTAGTTAAAGTTGAGTTTTACGGTAGTTGGGATTTCCTCAACCGAGGTGCCTATATATATATATAACAAAAATCAGAATCAGACACCTAAAATTGTTTAACATTTGGGATGCGTGTAAACACCTATTTTTTTGGAATTCTTCAAAATTTTTGAAGTAGTTAAATTTTGGATTCATGCCATAACATAACCCATTGTTGTGTACGACGGCCATTAAAGAAGCCTACTGCCTTCAACGTTGCTTTACTTCAATGAATTTTCTATCACGTAAATAATTTTGCTTTATCTGGATACCGACTCTCAAAACTGCAACCTACCAGTGCAGTATATTTTATCATTAACATTTTATTGAGCGGAGCGAAGCGAAGCGTTTTGATTTTCTGTCTGGGACTAAAAAGGTCGATGTCCGTCCGTTCGTTAGTTCATTCGTTCGTTCGGTAAGACGGATCACAAGAACCACTGAACCGATTTTAAAAAAACTTTTTTTTGTTTGAAAGCCTATCATGTTAGAGTGTGCACCTGATATTTGGGATTAAAATTTTTTGAGTGGTTAATTAGTAATTAGCTAATTAGTTAAGCTTATGCAGCTGAAATAGAGAATTTTGCAATATTTGTGTTATTTATTGAAATAGAATCGTTTCGTTCAAACTATTATAGGTTTTTTGGGTCGAAGAATTCAAATATAATATTTTTACCAATGATAAAGCCCTATGCCCTATGCAATCTAGTTATTTGAAGAACATAAAATTGAGTACATTCGTAATGCCACACCCCAAGCTCCGCTCACAAATCTAGTTCCACTACCGACTAGTAATCCCATCAATGCAGTTGATGTCATATTTTGATAGTGATATCGATGCAGCCAAATTGTTAGTCGTGTATTTTACGCTTGAAGATACGATTATATGTATGCAAATAAGGCCTGAAAAATGGTCATCTTTTTAACGACATAAACTTGGCTTTGGGTTGGCAATTTGAAGCAGTGAAACAAAATACATATAGCACTTCACAATCATAAAAGATATTCAATACTAAAATCCATTTTTGAAAGAAATCCGCCGGGCAGACAGACGGTGTTTTTGACATGTGTTTTTGATTTCACCCAAATTCTTTGCCAGTACACTGGTATACAACAGACACAGGTGTAGTCTGCTAAACAGCACACAATCACGACCCATAACTGGAAATTACGAGCAACCTTAACCCGACTACTAATTCGGACGTTGTATTTTTAGATCCTTATTGAAAATTCTTGAGATTCCAATACCAAATATTTACAGTATTAAAAGCTGTTGCAGTACTATTAGTCGCCAATCAAGTCACACCCATTCATATCGTTCAGTCTTCAACAACAACGCAACCAGGACACCGGCTATAACTCGACTGGCGACAACAATGAACGCAAAATTGTGTTCCACGACAGCAAGGCCCGCATGCATTTTCGGTACAGCATTGTGTACACCATCTGAAATTAAAACATTATTTTAGAAAATTTTATTATTAGCATAATTAAATAAGCTCTGAGGGAGCGGTGGCTTAGTAGCGACGCTGGGTCATTTGCCGTGAGTTCTAATCCATCTGAGAGCAACAATATTGCCTTTTTCCCATGAGCACGTGTAGTATTATAAATCTGGACAAATTATATGTTACAATCAATACCTCTGGAAACACAATTTTTGCAAAATTGCCTATCTCGCTGTTTATTAGCAATGCCATAAAAGTACGATAAGTCGTATAACAGAAGCTGTGGATGTTTCAAAACGTTTAAAATGTGCGAAACTCTTTCTCTAAATATCGACACGTATTTGCTAGAAATTAAAAATTTTTTATAATCAAAATATATGCAAATAATTAATTATATTGTATAAATTTATTTAATATATAAATTTCAAAACACAAAAATAGACTCATATTATATATAAATATTATATTATAGTGCTTGGGGGTATTAAGAACACCGAAAATATTTCCTGTCGCCTAATAAGCATATTAACACTTTTAATCGTGAAATCACAACAACTAAACAAAATTGAATAAATTTTTTTACATATTCCAAATCTGCGCCATGGCATAATGTCTTAAACGAAACATTGCGCCACAGCATCTTGTTACTAAGCGGAAATATGCGAAAATAAAAAATTGGCCTTATTAGCCGAACATCGGCGAATAAGGACACCGTATCCGGGTAAATGTCCCCGTCGTTCCGGGTAATAAGGACATGTGGATAGAAAGATTTTCTATCAATTAACTACCCGCAAATAAGTTCATCAAACTTAATCAGTAACTTAAGGGTTAGCACAATAATTCTAATATCTCAGAATAAGGCAACTAGAGGCTTGTTCTGTTAATTGTGCCGACAGAACGGGAACAGTTTAGATGCTTTTATAACCGTATATATCATGTTTAAAAATATGTAGTTTTAGATAACTATGTAAAGATCTCTCAGCTGTCATAATACATCTATGCATAAATACAATATCACTTTTTTCTCATTTGTGCACCACAAATCTTACAGAAAATATCGCGGCGTCTGTTTTCGTTGACAAAGGATAATATCATTTTGCCAGCGATCGCATTCGCTACATTGCGACCATTTTGCTCATGTATTACTCTTTTTGTCTTCGTTCCACGACATGTCGCATCTGGGACACATCCTAGCGCCCACAAGGGATGAAAATCTTTCTCGAACCAGAACGGGGCCCAAATGTTTCTGCTCTGGTCTGTATCTTCGAGTTTTCCGTTTTGTTTGATCTGAATATTAGTCAAGGTTTGATCTGGATAGCAAACAATTAAAAGCAAGGGCGCTAAACCCGATAGTCTCAACGCATCGTCTAGTATTTTGTAAGCAATCCGTACCAACTTTTCTGAAAACATTCATATGTCCTGGCGCTGTTATAAATATTCTTCCCTTCTTAATCTGTTGTAATCTTAATCTGCTTTTTCTAGATCTATATAGCCATTAAACTTCTCTGTTTGGCCACATCTTCCATCCGTTTTCGACTACGCATATCGCATGCAATAATTCATCCAATTTATTTATTACATTTTCGTAGATAATATATAGACAAGTTATTACCGTTGGGTTTACCCTAACACCAAACAAAAATTCGGCAGAACGTGGTTATGGCCCCTCTAGATCTTAAACTCAAAAATGTAAACATA
>JASANE010019769.1:0-15672 GCA_030248225.1 Trileptium ribeirensis | reverse complement strand
GGCATGGGAAGAGGAAATGATACGATGGCGAAGCAACAGCGGTGAAGAGAAGCCGAAGCGCAGCCAATACAATAAAAACGACCATCTAAACTGTGCTTGCGACTGGGACAATTGTGGACGAACGTTTAGAACTGTGGCGGGGCTTAAGCAACACCAGCGACGTACACATCGAAAGGACACCAACCGGAATTTCGAATGTCGACGGTGCAGAGTCACAGTTCTAGACTCCGAAGCGTCGCGGAAAAATCACGAAAAAGTGTGTAGAGGAACAGAACGTGGAAGATGCTTCATCTGCGGCGAGCAGAAAACGCCGGGGAACATAGCTCGACATGTCAAATCATGCGCCCGAAAGCATGGAATCGATCTGGATAACAACAATAATGTCGGCGAAAGGCAAGAAGAGGACGGCCGACCGCGCCATTCATACCAAAGAGGGTTGATAGAATGCCCACGATGCGGGAAGATCGGTGCCAAAACAAATCTAAGTCGACATCAAAAGTCAGCAGCATGCGTACGCACACGCCCAACAAACGTACCCAACGAAGCCCAAACCAGGAGGCGGGAGCGTTCCCCACACGGGGAGAGAAGCTAATGGATGGATGGATGTTAGACCTGTATTAGAATATTCCTGCGAGGCATGGCCAGTTCTGAAAGAAACAGAACGACGACTTGAAGTTTTTGAACACCGATGCAATCGAAGAATCCTTGGTATATTTTATCTGGACAGAGTAACGAATTCAGAAATTCGTGCACGCTTTGGCATTTCAGAAACTGTTAGTCAGTACATGAAGAAGAGAAAACTCACATGGTATGGTCATGTGGCGAGAATGCCGCCAAATAGAATACCTCATCGTGTTCTGTTCTGTCAAGTTAACGGTTGGACACGACCTGCGGGCGGTGTAAAGAAAACATGGACTCGCCTTTTCAACGATGTAGATGTGCCGCTGGTAAAGTCGAGGATTCTATGCAACGCACGGCTTCACGCGTTGAGATTTCTCGGAATGGTTTGACGCAATTAGCACCATTTCAAGGACTTTTAAGGCTAGATCGGGCAAACTAATTTTCTGCACAGTCCCACACGCCACCTTTTCTAAAGAGCGGTATAACTATGGCAGTATTCCACCCTGTTGGTATTTTCTCTTCGGTCCAGCATTGTTGGATATTTTTGGCTAGCGCCCGTAGACAAGCTTCACCACAGCATTTCCAACACTCAGGAGGGATTCCATCTTCTCCTGCTGCCTTTTGGTTGCAGTTTTTTCACAGCTTCCCTGGCTTCATTTAAGGTTGGAGCACCAGAGTTCATGTCAAAATGTTGCCCAAGTTGGCCAAGGTCATCATTATTGGCAACGGATTTGCGGGACTTGGGCGGTTCAGCAGACTGTTGAAGTGATCAGGCCAACGTCGTAATTTGGACTCTACGCCGGGTAGCTGTTCACCATATGAGCTCCGAACATTTTCGGGGTTTCCTCCAGTAGTTTTCTTGCCGCACTTAAGCAGTTGGAAGAGTTTTCGTAGATCACCAGCGGCATTTGCTTGTTCCATCTGTAGAGCTAGGTTGTTCCAATGTTGTTCTAGGTCCCTCTTCAAGGCAGATTGTATTTCTCTCGACAAGGAACGGGATCCACATCTTTTTCTATGAGTTCAAGTGTATCGTTTGTGATCCAGGGAGTTTTCTTTCTTGAGGTTTTACCCAATATGGCAGCAGATGCCCATAAGATTGCATTTATTAAGCGCTCCCACTTCACATCCACTTGGCTAACCATTACTGTATCACCTTCTAACTGTCTTTCAACTATCTCAGTGAGCGCTTCTTTTTGGTGTTGTATTTTCGCGGTGCGGTAATCATTCTGTACAAAATTGATTGGGCTCACTTTCCAATCGTGCAAGAATGATGATGCGTAATTATACAGAACCTCTCGTTATTTACTGTCTTCTCTCCGCCTACTCGTGGTGCGCCAGATTATTGCAAAAGGAACTTTGGAGACTGCGGTCATGGGCGCAGTATAATTACCCTAGGTCGTTTTACCAGACTAACAAGAGCAAATGCTTGTGGTCAAACGGGTAGACACGACTCGTTAGAGCCTTGGCCGGCAACGTATCTAGTAGAAGGAAAATCTCTGATTCAAAAAACTCCCACTGCTTTGTGGGATAGGACAGCTAGTCCAAAGGCTAAGGGTGAATGTCCCCCAACAGAAGACTTCCAAAATCCAGAAGCGTTTGTTCGAAATTCGGCGGCTGCTGGTTGGTGTGGTCTCTGCGTTTGTTGAAAGTTAACGGCAAACTATACTGAAACACTTTATGCCTCCTCTTGGGCTTCGTTCGAGGGGAATTGGGCCTGGAGCACCCAGTTCTATTCCAGTCTCCGGTAAAAAAATATGACTTTACTCGAACTTGCAGATGAGGAATATATCGACTTTTGTGTAATATTGTAATGGGCGGCAAGAAAATCTTCAGGAGAGACTGGAGATGCATTCTACAGTCAGACTTTTTATAGGCGAAAATTTTCCGTAATTGAGACGCATTGGGCGCTCACATTTTTCTAAAATAGATCGGACTTGATTTTCTCACTTAACTTTTCGCTGAGTCGTGTAAGTAAGCGCAATTTTATTTACTAATAAATTTTTGTCAGTTAATATGCTTTGCAGTGTTCTAAAACCAGTTTATTAAACCAAGTTCAAGATAAACCCTTGTAGAAGAGTTGAGAATGTTACACTCATGCCACAAGTCATTATATACGCTGTGGGATGACGCCATCCAGTTTTGTGTCATTTGTCCCACTTTTCGTGGCAAAATTCCCACGTTTATTCAGCCCCCCTCAACTTTCGTCCTACCTTTCCAACTTTTGTTCTGTCTCACTTCCAACTTTTTTCTTGTCCTCCCAACTTTTGCACCAAATTCGAACAAAAAAATTTGCTCAATGTTTTATTTTTTGATCGAATTTCCGACAAAAGTTGCGGGGAGGGGTACAAGACAACACTTGGGTATGAGGATCAGAACTGAAGTTAGAAAGGTAGGACAAATGTTGAGGGGAGACAGGACAAAATTTGGGAGGACAATGCAAAAGTCGGAAATCTGACTCCCCCCGAATAGTGGGACAAATGACGCAAAAATGGACCGCGTCATCCCGCATCGTATATAGTGGAGTGTGACATGATTGACACACTCTTCGCCAAGGGTTCATTATGAACTCTTGATTAAAAGTGATCTTCATAATAACTATATTAAACAAATCTTATTTTTTATGAACTACTCTATTGCCGAACATCGCGCAGCAACCATGATCCGAATAAAAATTATTATCTTCCCGAATCAAAAATTATTATTATTACCTTCTATTATTATTATTATAATCTTCGGGAAGCCCTGGCTACGCCGCTTATACGGCCTGGACAAGATTTCAGTTAAATTTGGTTTCGCATGATATTACTTTGAATTTGATTTTGTTTGCTTTAACTTGGTTGGTTTATAGCTGACTTAAATGTCATCCGTGTCCACTAGGGTAGGTTTTTCCGATTAGCTATAAATATTGCTGAAACGTTGTTACGTATTTTCTGGACGTGTCTTACGAACAGCACGTGTCAGCGACTTGCACTTGTAATTTTTGTAAAGCACTGAAATTAGATAATCTCAGCAGCACCGTCGGGAACTGCTTTCTTAAAAATGACATCATAATTGATTTTAAACGTGTGGTGTATTATAACAGCTTGTCCCTTGGGGTTCGGAAATTCATCCAAAACCAGGGGTCAACTCTGATCCCAGAGGAATGCCCCGGGAGGAACATCCAAATTGGTATGAATTATGTTGGAAAGTCTACTTTTCAGGAATGCTGAAAGCTTAATTTTTTCAAAAATGGTTAATTTATACATAAATAAAGTGTGTTAATTTCTTAAAAACGAAATTTTGCAAAATTTTAAGGGAAACTGCAAAGTGTACAATTGTCGAAGATAAAGACGTTCGATTCCTGGTCATATTTTAAAAATCTTGAGTCGAATTCCCGGGGTTGGTTGGCATGTCGTGTTTGTGGCGGGCCAAGTCGATGTCAGGCCTCCGCTCCCCCCCCACCCCTTCCCCCGGCGTCTCAACCCCGGAAGTTTGTGTGTAGATTAGGTTCGATTCCCTTTTAATATTTGTAGATTTATGCTGAATACATTTCAATAAACGTAGTTAGATCATCCACTTTAAACTTTAAGGGGACGATACCATATGAAATTTCCCATAAATTTTATGGTTGTTACATAGAATTCACAAATTTGAATTTTTGTGGGTGCTGCTAAATTCGATGCACCCAGTAATTTTGTCAGTATTGGTCGGAATTACCTAGTAATTTGACAATTTGTAAATGCTAATAAATTCCATTCACCCCGTAATTTGGTAGGTACAATCAAGACCCAGTAATTTAATTTTTTTGTGTGACAAATTTTATACCCCTACTTCAGTCTTAAATTAAACTAACTGTTACTCGTCCCGGGCATGCAACTAGTCGGAACGAGTGTAAAATCACTTAATCTATAAGCCGTGCGTATTGAAAGCATTTTGTTGAACTGTTGGACCACAAAAATCCAGAACACGTCATGCTGATTGATAAATAAAGTAAGCTTCTCAGCCCTTCAATGTTATTCCGTAGGAATTCTACTGATATTTAAATTGATATTTAATTTTAAACAAAATTTACTTGTCAAAATTTCATTGTCACTCAACACATCTTCAGGGCTTCGATAGATTTTTTGGTAAGATTTCAATACCAAAATTGATGACGATGTGTTCTTAGTTGGACGCGTACAGTGCCGACTTCATCTTCCAGAACAACATTGTAAAATAGGTTTTTACGGGTTTTTGCTGAATCTGGTCATCCCGGTACGAGACGCTTCGTAAAACATTTCTTTTAACCCAGGCTTGAGATCCGCGAAATTGAATCAGGTCATCGAGATTTGGAACTTTGCTGAATAATAGTTTTTGTGGAACCACTCCCTCGGCCGTTGTGGGACCGAATATATTTGTTCGACCCCTTGTCAAAAGTCTCAGTTTCTAAAATTTCCGCATATTATTGCGTGTTTTTACGTTAACACGAGTGTCTGTTATAAAGCACACTGAATAGGATTGTTTTGCTATCTAGTGTAGAAATCGACTGTACTATATCCTTTCGTGGGGTTGAAGGGTTTTACGGTCGACGATCCTGATTTCCAAAATGTAGCTACTATTCATTTATTTGCGTTATGTATTGTGAGCAGGTCATCAAAAATGGTCTGTCTATATGTTTGTGGCATGGTGCATATCGTGGCTTGGCTACTTACAGACCAACATGAATATTATGAATAATATATTATGAATATTATCTCGTCTGTCGGCGTAAGCAGTTTTCGTGCAATTTTAAAAATGCGCGGTTAAAACTTAGAGCAAAATATTCCTAACACCTTAGCAACAGAATGTAAAATGTTTCGAACGAACGTATAACAAATATCACATTTTTCGGGCATGCACTGTGTAGGGCATATTATTTAAATTAGTCTAAAAGCGTATTTACACGCTTAAATTTTTTGCCAAAATTTTGAGCTAAGACGACTCAATATTCGAAGGTGGTTTTTAAAGGAAGGTTACGATGCTTCAAAGTTTGCGATCAAAACTTGAGCTCAAACTTTTTCAGCTAGTACTTCTCGTCGGTGATTAGCTAAGGGAATATCATTGAAAAGATTTAACGGTGTTCCCACGTTCAAACTTGACAAAATGCAAAAAATATGCTTTCACACTATGATCAAAAAGTTTGAGAGTGTGAACACGCCTTAACGCGTTAAGCGAAAATGCGAAGATACACCGGCCCACCAGTGATATGGAAATAATAAGCGTAAGACAAACAGAAAACTCGGTTTTTGCGCATGTTGAACAACGGCGTTTGAAGGTACAATTATTGATATGGCACCTACTGTGAAAAGCCCATACAGAGCACCGGTGTGATTATAACGATATTCCAAATCTGCATTGTACATCGTAGTTGAGTACCCTGTGCAGTGTGTATTACCAGAAGGTTTTTAATTACCAGAATGTGAAAAGCATATAACAAAGGTGAGATTAGATCATCGGTGAAACTCTAGGTCAGCTTGAAGATTGAATTTAGAATTGTAATGAGTACAGCCTGAAGGCGTGTTTCTAAAAGCTTTTTAAATACTATTAGCTTTTCTCGTCATATCGTATTGCCACTGCAAATATCGGTACAATGAAGGGGAAGAACAGGGAGATGTGTGAAATGCTGTCAAGGAAAAATGTAGACATATGTGCCATCCAAGAAGTACGATTTAAAGGAGAAGGCACACGACTATACGGCAGCAGAAAGGAATGCTACAAATTATAGTGGTGCGGCAACTCTCGCGCCGAGGGCGGTGTGGGTTTCATGGTGAAACAAAATCTCGTAAACGACGTGGTGGAGCTTAAGCGCTCGAACGACAGGATAATGTGAATCAGAACAGTAGTGGCGGGGAAGATATGGAATATCTTTTCACTCTATGCTACCCAGACTGGCCGATCAATAGAAGAGAAAGAAGACTTCTATAACTGTCTGTACAACGTTAGTGCTGTAGTCGAGGATGAAAAATTAGTGTTAGCTGGCGATTTGAACACACACATTGGTCAGAATAGAACCGGTTATGAGTCAACAAGGGGTCCATATGGTTTCGGTACTCTGAACTCTGAAGGAGAGCGGCTGTTAGACTTTTGCGTAGAACACGAGCTCCGTATTGTCAACACAGAATTCAAGAAACATCAAGAAAAGCTCATAACGTTCAAAAGTGGCGGTTAAGCTACACAGATAGACTTCTTCCACAGGCGAAGCAGATCAAAACCGGCTGTCGATTGCAAAGTTATCCCTGGCGAAACATGCCTGTCGCAACATAGACTGCTCGTAGTAGACCAAGCTGCTGGACATAGGTCAGTTCAAAAGCCAGAAATCAAAGTTCCGAGATTTAGAATGTGGAAACTCAAGCAGCCAGCCACAAAACAGGCTTTTGCCCAACAGGTATCAAGCATTCAGACGACCTCCTGGAAAAGCTACAGCGACTGTCTAAAAGGGGTTGGCGAGAACAACAAGAGACTTGGTGGTGGAATCAAGCTACCCAGGAAGCCTTGCGAGCAAAGAAAGCTGCGTTCGTAGCGTGGCAGCGTGATGGAACCAAAGGTTCACGAGCTGAGTACGTCGAAAAACATAGAGCTGAAAAGGTGGCAGTAGCAAAATCAAAAGACGCTGCCTACAAAGAATGGTATAAAGGGCTCTAAACACGAGCTGGACAGGTCAAAATGTTAAAAGTCGCACGCCAAATGCGGCGAGAACGGCAAGATGTAACCTGGTCTCGTGTCGTTAAAAGTTCCAGCGGAGAGATCTTAGTAAACGAGAAGGACGTCTTGGAACGTTGGAGGTCCTACTCTAGAGACTTGCTCAACGTGGAAAGGTCATTTGATGTTGACCACGTAGTTACCACAGAAGTCCTATTGAGACGTTTCAAGAGTCTGAAATCAAATGAGCGCTGGAAGTGACCAAGTGGGGCAAAGCAACACGTCCATATGGGTTGTCGACAGAATTGATGGCTGAGGGCGGTGTGAAGGTACTGACGATGGCAATGAACGAAGTTTTGACGAATGGTATTCCGGCAGATTGGACCAACAGCCACACGATCTACCTCTATAAGGGTAAAGGAGATGCTCTGGAGTGCGGCTCCTGCAGGGGCATCAGACTTCTGGAGCACGGAATGAAATTGTACGAGAAACGCCTCCGGGATGTGGTCAGCATCAATCAATCACAATGCGGTTTCATGCCTGGCAGGAGTACAACGTATGCAATATTCGTGTTCCGGCAACTACAAGAGAAGGCACTGCGGAAGGGAAAACAGCTGTGGCATGCTTTTGTTGATCTAGAGAAGGCCTTCGACTGTGTACCGAGGAAGGTGGTTGAGTGGGCGCTGCAAAAACAAGGCGTGGTCGAGCATCTAGTGCAAAAAAATCATGGAATTGTACAAACTGTCGACCTCCCAAGTCAGAGCACAAAATGGTTTTTCCAAACATTCCGACATCACTGTAGGCGTGCACCAAGGCTCTGTCCTAAGTCCCCTACTGTTCGCCATAGTAGCAAGAAGAAGCAACTAATCCAGCCGATTGGGAGATCTTGTTTGCGGACGATCTCGTAATCACTGCTGATTCCAAACAACAGTTCAGGGAGCGCCTTAGGACTTGGTGCAGCGACTTGGAAGAAAAGGGACTGAAAGTGAATGAGGCTAAAACCAAAGTTCTCATAAACCGGAGGAGACGGAAAACCGCTACAGAGTGGACGGTTCCATTGTACGCATTGTGGCAAGGGCGTAGGGACAAACGCCTCAGTGTGCAATCGCTGTGGAAAGTGGGTGCACTTTCGATGTTCCGGCCTCAGAGCGCGCCCTCGTTCAAACGCCAACTTTACATGTCGCGAATGCCAACATCCTACTCGTCCTGACACTGAGCTCCATGTTGACGACAAAAAGTTTGATATTGTGGACAGGTTCACATATCTTGGAGACACAGTCGACTACAGGGCCAATGTTAAGCGAGCCGCCAAGGCTCGAAGTCAGGCAGATTGGATGAAATGGTAAGAGCTCGCCAACTTGCTAACTGACAAGCGACTGCCTGCAAAAGTACGCGGAAAGGTATACCATGCGTGTATTCGGCCAGTGCTTGCCTATGCCTCCGAATGTTGGGCACTCACGAAGGAAGCTGCCGCTCCCCTACTCACAACCGACAGAAGGAAGATGCGGTGAATGACCGGTGTGCGATGGGAAGACAGGTTGCAGCCACCCTCGGCCTTATGCCGCTGGAAATAGAGCTGCAAATTCGAAGGCTACGGTGGTACGGTCATGTGCAGCGGAAGACGAGTGGAATAACAAAAATGGTCGCAGGTGTCAAATTCCGAGGGATAGCACCACGTGGAAGACCCAAGAAGAAGTGGGAAAAGGTGGTGGAAGAAGATATGCGAGTGCCGTTTGCGTGTATTTAGAGTCTCATCGACCCACTTAGAATTCATTTTGACCCAACCCTGCAGTGTAAATAACAGCAGCATTAAGCTTTCTTAATTCACTACAAAACTAAAGAGAAATAACAAGGCTACGGAGATATTGCTGTTTTTATGTATGTTGGGTCAATTCAAAACCACATTTTGCCCAATCCTGCAACATAAATACAGGCAATAGCAGCATAATATTTTTCAGCCATATAGAGCGTGAATAGCTTTACATAATGAGACCACTGATGACAAAATATAGCTTGAATGGTTATAGAGATATTGTTTGTTTCGTGTATTTTGGGTATCAAGGACCTATTCAAAACATTATGATCCAAACCCTGCATCCTAAAAATCCATGTAGCAACAGTTTTATAGAACTCCTTTTGCCCTAAATGAGCCACTTTGGCTCAGAAAAGTGCACCATTTGTCGAGATACAATCTATAACATCTTTTTTGTCGGAACCGCTTTTGACCCGACTAGAGCGCAATCGGTTCAATTTTACGATCGAAAAGAATTAAAACTCGTTTTCGCATCTTATTAATGGGCACAAATAAAGATTTTTAGCTTTCCAATGAGCTATCACGCAAGTCTATTCGCACAGCCAAAGTGCGTGTCATCAAAAAGCCCAAAAATGGAATTTAACACTATGGCCAGTGAAAATTTTCGCTATGCTCGTTCCACTGAATACAGTCAGAATTCAATAATATGCAAAACACGTACCGAGCAGCCCCGAGATTAGGACGAAACTCTAGATCAGCTTGAATATTGAATTCGGGATTGTAGTTGAGTACGGCCTGAAGTCGCGTTTCTAGAAGCTTTTTAAATACGAGAATCTGAAAAAATCATTAAAAATAAAAAAAGTTAGACTAAACCGAAATATACGAAGAGACCAGCGATTTGGTAAAATGATCACAGAAGTCTGCATAAAGAAAATGCACCCAGCAGTATAACGTATGCTGGCTCTATGTTTTAACCAGTCCTACCTCAAGAGTCATATTGTACAACAAAAATTTTGTTGATCGCTACAAACTAGACAGTCTAAAAACCAATATTTAAAATTGTTGAAATAATGAGTGAGTCCATCTTAGATGCGTACACCAAGGTTGTTCTTTTTGTCAAAATGACGAATGAAATTGAACAAAAATTACGTCCAGAATTTTGCCAACGATATTTCCAATTTAGCGACTACCAACGTGGGCCCCGTGATGTAGGAACGCAATCTACGTACGCGTAGATTTGACCCTAGCGCCGAAATTAACATCTTATATTCACTGCACGAGGTATACAGCATATTGGGGTGCTAGATACGAAGCATTACAATTTTAACCACTTTTGAGCCTCCAGAAGAATGTTTAGCCCAATTTTCGGGGCACAGAATAACACTTAGGCTGCCTAATTAGTATTCAGTCACCCTTGTGCCAAGATTAACTTCTTGTATTCATTGAAGGAGGTATATAGCATATTGAGAGTGCTAGGTTCGAAATGTTGAATTTTTAAGCCCGCAGAACAGTGTTTAGCTCAATTTTCGGGAAATAATAGTACTTAGGATCCCAAATGGTGTTGAGACAGTCACCCTAGTGCTGAAATTAAGTTTTTATATTCACTGAAGGAGGTATATAGCATATTGGGGAGGTAGGTGCGAATTAATTTAGATTTTTAACATTTTTGAGGCCGCAGAATAGTGTTTAGCTCAATATTAGGCACATAGAATAGTACTTACGCTGCCCAAATGGTGTTGAGACGGTTATCTTAGTGTCGAAAATAACTTATTATATTCACTGAAGGCGACATATAGCATATTGGGGTGCTAGGTACGAAAGATTGGATTTGTAAGCCCTCAGAACAGTGTTTAGCTCAATTTTCGGGACATAATAGTACTTAGTATCCAAAATGTGTTGAGACAGTCACCCTAGTGCTGAAATTAAGTTTTTATATTCATTGAAGGGGGTGTATAGCATATTGGGGTGCTAGGTACAAAATATTGGGTTTTAAGCACTTTTGCGCCCCCAGAAAAGTGATTAGCTCAATTTTAGAGACATACATCGAAAATTGCCCAGGATGTCCAAATGGTGTTTAGACAGTCACCCGGGTGCCGAAATTAACCTCTTATACTGACTGAAAGAGGTATATTGCATATTGAGGAGCTAGCTGCGAACTATTGGATTTCCAAGCCCCCAGAAGTGTGTTTAGCTCAATTTTTGGGGCATAGAAATGTAGTTAGCTGCCAAAACGGTGTTCACACAGTCACCCTAGCACCGAAATTAACTTCTTATATTCACTGCATGGGGTATATAGCATATTGGAGGTGTTAGGTAGGACAATTTGATTTTTAATCACTTCTGAGCACCCAGAAGTGTTTAGCCCAATTTTAGAGACATAATAGTACTTAACCTGCTCAAATCCGATAGTCACCGTAATGCCGAAGTTAACTTATATTCATTGAAAGAGGTATATAGAATATTGGGATGCTATATCTGTAATATTGGATTTTAAGACCCCGGAAGAGTATTTTAGCTAAATTTTAGAGGCATATAATAGTACTTAGGCTGCCCAAATGATGTTTCGACAGTCACCCTAGTGCCGAAATTAACTTATTATATGCACTGAGGGGGGTGCCTAGCCTGTCCACAGTGGGGGAGACCCCCACTTTCTAAATATTCTCATGTTCGTGAGATTTTCACCCATGTCCGATCCCCCCGCCCGGTCGGCAGAAACCACCCATGTTCTACTAATTCCAAAAAAATTTATGTCTGAAAATATATGCTTTTTGTTTGCAAATTGTTTTCGTATTTGTAAACTTTATTTACCACTATTTATAATGCTAAATTATTGTTTTTTAGCTTGAAAATACATTCACGGTAGTAAAAATGCATGAAAATATTTGTATTTTTAAGCAAAATTTATCCCCCACTTTTAATTTTCCTCCTAGAATGAACATGGGGCCCCCGAAGTCCCCCCACTTTTCGGAGGGCTGTGGGAAAGCCAGGGCATATTGGCGGTGCTATGACCGAAATATTGGATTTTTAAGCCCGCAGAAGCAAGGTTTTTTGGGTCCACAAGTGGGTCTGGTCCCAAATATTTTTACGTGGACACAAAAAAGTTTTGCTGGATCCAGGGCAGTTTCTGATTCGGAGGCAATGGGTTTGCTAATAAATTTTATTAGTTTTGCGTTTGCTTTGAATCATAAGAAATAATCTCTTCATAACATAAATATCAGCGTACGTAATAATAGACAGATTAATACAGTCTAAAAAGGTATACAAAATATAGTTAGCGTGCTGGAACTCCACAAACCACAGATGCTATGTACCTGACAAAGGCATACATGAATTTGGTCCAACCTTTTGCAGTTGGAGGTGGTGTAAATTTTGTATGGCTATGTAATTACGTTTCTTTATTATGCAAAAATTCGTGAAATTCTCGAGCCAAAAATGGTAAATCTGGACCCAGCGTTTAAGGTCGGGACCCAAAAGAAATTTGCTGTACCCAAGCTGAATCCAGGGCCCGTTTTAAAAAAATACCCTGCGCAGAAGTGCTTAGCTCAATTTTAGGGGCATAGCATAGTACGTAGGCTGTGCAAATGATGTTCAAACAGTACACCTAGTGCCGAAATTGATTTCTTATATTCACCAAGGAGGTATATTAGCATATTGGAGTGCTAGGTACGAAATCATAATACAAGAAAATATTCATAATGGCAGATTATATGCAAATATCACAAGATACCTTTTTCAAAATAAAATTGGTCTGTCAATTTTCTATATACTGTTTATAAATTTTTTCTCCAGAATCTGCAACAAAACATGGCGCAGGTCATTTCGCATAGGATATTTAAATTGCATCCACGATAATACCTAAATTAACATGATTAGAAAGGGAATTTTTTTGTAGCTAACAGTTCGCTCTAGTTAAGCCATTTTTTCATGAATGGGTAAAAAAATAGTCGAAACAGAAAAAACAGATTAGGACTTATATTTACGACAATGTCAAAATGTCATAAGATGCCATTTTTAAAGTAAGAGTAATGTATATATCATTTTTCAAGATAACATCCAAAATTTGATTTTCTGCCGCATATACGATTTACCTAGGCCTTCTTGATGGGATTTTTGAGTTTCATCATAAATAGTGAGTTATGCTGGATCAAATATCAAATACTAAAAAAGCCCAAATTTGACCCTAAAAAGCAAAAAGCATGATAGGCAGACTTTAGTGGAACACGGCCACATGTTAATTAACGCGGCAATAACACTTTTTAATTTGACCCTCAACATTCATTATAATGTTTACACACTAGTCGGTAGTGGAACTACATTTGTGAGCGGAGCTTGGGCTGTGGCATTACGAATGTACTCAATTTTATGTTCTTGTAACTACATTGCATAGGGCATAGGGCTTTATTTATCATTGGTAAAAACATTATATTTGAATTCTTCGACCCCAAAAAACCTATAATGGTTTGATCGAAACGATTCTATTTCAATAAATAACACAAATATTGCAAAATTCTCTATTTTAGCTGCATAAAATTAACTAATTAGCTAATTACTAATTAAGCACTCAAAATTTTTTAATCCCAAATATCAGGTGCACACTCTGACATGATAGGCTTTCAAACAAAAAAAATTTTTTAAATCCGTTCAGTGGTTCTTGAGATCCGTCGGACCGAACGAACGAACGGACGGACATCGACCTTTTTACTCCGAGACAGAAAATAAAAACGCTTGGCTCGGCTTCGCCGAGCTCCGCTCAATTAATACATTGAAAAAACAGACTTAATACCAAAAAATAACCCAATAATCTAAAAATAAATATGTATACCTCGAAAAATTCTAAGTCCGGCACAGCCAAATTTGACCGGTTACTTTGCCCAGAATTCGAGACAGAGTCAATATATCTTAGATCTATCAATTTCCAACACTATTACTGTCTCGATCGCAACGAATGGAACCTTTTCTAGCAAGCTAAAACGGTTAATACTATGGCTGTATGGAAAAAAAGAAAAATACGTAAATGCGATGAAGAAATTTCAAAAATAGACCATTTTGGGTAGTTAAGTAACCCACAAACGGATCCGGTCATATTATATACCATTCGACTCCTCCTTAGCCCATGTCCATATCAACTATCGTCAGTCGCCTAAAACCACTTCCTCGAAAACTATAGCCCAAAAACCTCCTCAGAAAAATCATTAAACTGACATCACGATATATAACGTCTTCTCGGGAATCCTCGAATCAGGAGCTCATTGCTTCTCTCCAAGAAGTCACAAATTTGCGAAAAATTTGAAGGGCATCGTGGTCGTGTGCCATGCCAAATTCAATTATTCCAACTCTAAAAAATAAAAATATTCAATTCTCACATTGGAGTCCAATTTATTGCTATAAAGTTAAAAACGCAGCTTATACCTCGGCTGGCGTCGCGTGCTCAATCAAGCGTCCGCTAAACTGGATGGTTTGCGTTAATTTTTCAATTGTATTTTGCATTTTCTTGTCCAGCAAGTTTAGCGAAACCTGAAAGTAAAGAAAACTTGTTAGCGTCCGACGCACATTCATGCAGCAACATATTTTCTATCGATAAAACGCAAAGCCTCATAGTCTTGGCCCTGGTTAAGGTGACTACGGCACTAAACCGAAATTGATAAAATTATGAGTGTAATGAGTGAAACGAATTAGCAGTCAAAAGGTTACAATGTCCGTTGTTGAGTTTTAGGGTGATACGAATAACTCAACTGCGGCTGGGCAGATTGATTGTCGCGATAGCTCATTGGAAAGGCTGAAATATTTTTTATGTGCTTTGGTTGACCACGAAAGCCGCTTCCAGCATCTTTTCCATGAAAAGCGGGCTAAAGGGGTCCAAAAAATCACGTAAGCTCGATAACCGGTGCAGATATGTGAGCCAAGCTAGGAATCAAACCGCCTGCATAAGACTATAATTATTTGCTATATCACTCCTTTAGGATATGAGATTTTGGTCAAGACGTGTTCTTAAATGTCCTCAAAATACACAAAAACGGCAGTATCTCTGTAAACGCACGAACTATGGGTGTCTTTGTTCTTAATTTGTAGAGCAACATATCCTTTTTATATCTGCATATTGGTGTGCCGTCATTATTTACGCTACAGGGTTGGGTTGGAAAACGGATTTTTGATTAGTGCACGAGGCCCAAAAGACACGAAAATAACAATTATTATATACCCCGTATCTGTTAGAGCTACGTGGGTGTTTTTGGTCTCATTGCGTAGAGCAATTTATCCTCTATGTACTCTATGCAAAATATGCGTCCCTAAATATGATATAAGGCGATCGAAATAAGCCGCTATACATCCCCAACTATTCAAGAAATGTGACTGAAATACGGCTCATTTCGCCGCTTGATACTCAAAGTAGTCTTGTACAGCAATCAGAATTCAGCACCTTGGCGATAAGACAAGATACTAGTAATAAAAGCAGAATGTTGTTTTAAGAACAGAAAACCACGGAATAAAGATCCTTTGGTTTTCAAAGCCAAACAAATATCTATATTAAATACATAATCCTGCCTTTCCACAATTTAGTTTCATAGTCCAAAAAAATCCGGGCTTCCGGAATAGGGGGAAAAGCGTCAACTCTATCGGTGACTGCGCTCCCCTTAAAACGTATCCCTTTCACTGATCTGTTT
>JASANE010019768.1:0-11260 GCA_030248225.1 Trileptium ribeirensis | reverse complement strand
ATACAATTGTTGTCACGTCGACAGAAAGCCAGCGAAGACCAATGTCGACTACTCTAAAGTTACAAATAAGACTCAGATTGGAGAAAAAAGCTAAGCGCTTGTATAGGGAGTTAGCAGCCGAAATAGCGCAAAATAAGGAAGCCGAATTACCAGAAGAGGTGTCTCTAAAGGAAGATGTCGCTACTCAGACTGAAATTCGTATGTTGGCGAAATTATTGGAACGTAATAGCGGCATTTTCGGAAGTTCCACCGCACCTCTGAGTCAAACGCATTTTTTTGCGACATCCCGTCGATACTGGGGATACTAAACTCATTCAACAACCAATGAGACGTGCATCTTACGTGCATCGAGAGGAAATTTCTCGACATGTCCAGGCTATGCTGGATGATGATGCCATTCAACCTTCAAGTCCTTGGGCATCTCCTGTTGTCCTTGTCAGGAAAAAGACTGAGGACATAAGATTCTGTATTTATTATCGTAAACTCATTCAACTACGAATGAGACGTGCACCGCGAGGAAATTTCTCGACATGTCCAGGCTCTGCTGGGTGATGATGCCATTCAGCCTTCAAGTCCTTGGGCATCTCCTGTTGTCCTTGTCAGGAAAAAGACTGGGGACATAAGATTCTGTATTTATTATCGTGTGTTGAATGACGTGACTAAAAAGGACACCCTCAAAGGTTCGAGGTGTTTCACGACGTTGGATTTGAAACCTCTTACAGGCAGGTGGAAATGGAACCTAAGGATGTCCAAAAACCGCTTTCATTTGTCACGAAGGCCTATTCGAATTTAAGGTAATGCCCTTTGGTTTGACCAACGCGCTTACTACGTTTCAAAGAATGATGCAAATTGTGTTGTCAGGCTACCTATTAGAATTTTGCCTATGCTATATTGATGATGTCATCGTTTTCTCACCCACATTCGAAGAGCATTTGTGGGATATACAACGAGTGTTTAATCGTCTTCGTGACGCAGGTCTATCTATAAAGGGTAAGAAACGTGACATCGTACGACGACAAGTACTGTTTTTAGGTCATGTGGTGTCAGAGAATGGAATCGCCCCAGATCCAGCTAAAGTTGAAAAGATTTTGGAGTGTGAAGGACCTCAAAACGTTACGGAGGTACGTTCATTCTTAGGGTTGACTGGTTATTATCGTCAATTTATTGAAGGATATGGTCTTATTGCTGCTCCGTTGCATGAATTGACAAAAATAGCAAATTCAACGTAGTAGAGTCACGCTGGACAAAACAATGTCAACTATCCTTTGATAAGTTAAAAGTGGCATTGACCACAGCATCCATCTTAGCGTGTCCGTATCCAGTGAAACCATTTCGGTTATTCACCGACGCTATTAATGAAGGTGTTGGTTTTATTTTAACACAATGTAGTGATGATGGAAAAGAACGAGTAATTCATTACGTAGGTCGAAAGTTTCACGAGGCGGAAACCAGATAGTGCGTGACTGAAAAAGAGTGCTTGGCCGTAGTACGAGCCATGGTGCAATTTCAGCCATATGTATTGGGTAGCTTTACCACAATCATGATGGATCAAAGCTCTTCTAGTAAATATTTTAAAGAAATATTGTTACATCGATTTGCTAACACCACGTTTGTTACTTTTGTAACTAGAATTCAAGAATTTGACTATGAAGTAGTGTATAAACCGGGTAGACAACACCATAGCGCTGATGCAATGTCACGTCTGCGGATTATGACGTCTATACCGAACACCGGATCAGTTAATAATTCGGAAGAAGACCATAAACCAGTTCAAGACCTAATGAAGTGTTAGCGAAGCGGGAAGCTAATCTCTTGAAGATTATAGGCGTAGTTACACAAAGTCCTAATCTACCGACTGACGGAGAGGAGGAAATAAACGATCTTCAACCTGGTCCTAGTGGAATACAAGTCAAAGCGCCTGCTGTCCAACGTGATCTGAATGACTAATTTGCCATTGATCTACCATGGGAAGTGAATGAAATACGACGAGCACAATCCTTGGATCAATTTACGTGAGGAATGATTCGTTTTCTCGAAGACCAAGAATTCGATCCAGAGTTACCTGAAGAATAACAACGTCAAGTTCTGTTACAAGATCGTTTCCATGTTCGAAATAGTATTTTGTATTACGCGAATCGGAAACGTAGACCGGTTCGTGCAGAAGCATGCTAATTTCGTTTGGTGCTACCGGAAGAATTACGTGTGGTTGCGATGGAACAGGCTCACACAACTCGATACGCAGGACATGTTGGTTATAATCGAGCTTTATCGAAACTTCAACGGAAGTTTTATTGGGTCACAATGAAGAAAGACTTTGAAACGTTTATTAACGTGTGTGTTCCCTGTGCTCGATTCAAACCTGGTCCGAATCGTCGTGGACTGTTAAACCAATTCCTGCGATGGCCTCATTTCATATGGTAGGCGTAGACGTAATAGGTCCGTTACCCGTCACTCGTTCTGGAAACAAGAATATCGTCAATTGTATAGACTATTTCACGAAGTGGCCAGAAGCGTTTGCCACACCAGATCAAACGGCTACAACTATTGTTGATCTATTGCTAAATAAGATAGTACCCAGACATGGGGTACCATGTATTGTTTTGTCTGACGAGGGACCAGCGTTCACGTCAGCGTTGTTCACATCTGAAGCCGCTAAACTAGGTAGTCGAACGGTGTTTGCCACACCTTACCATCACCAATGCAATGGTCTCGTTGAACGGTGGAATAAAACATTAACTGCTATGATCAAACCTCTCGCCGAGTTAGAACCAGACAAATGGGATACATATATCGATAGCGCACTTTTTGCGTATCGAACTACTGTCCCTGTATCAACGGGTCAAACTCCGTTTATCTATGGTCGTGATCCGGATTTACCGGGAGAAAACCCATTGTTGTCCCTAACAAAAGGTGGAAGTGCAGATCAACATGTGCAGAAATTGCTAGAGACCTCAACGATCACTTGAAAAAAGCTTGTAGGTGTGTACATTTCTCCCATGATGCGTACAAACGATATTTTGACCGCGGAGCACGTATTCGTGATTTTCTTCCTGCCGATGTGGACTTGATGCGAAGACCTGAGAAAGTTGACCCTCGGAAAATTACAAACAAGTTTTATCCGAATTTTGAACGATTGTACCTAGTGGTCAAAGTACAAGGCCCTAATTTGGAGGTGTTGCGTTTGGGAGATGCTCGTCGGAAAACCAAGACTTACGATAAAAATCTTTTAAACATTTAGGCGGAGAACCGCGAGATTATCGCGAATATGAACAGCGATTGCGTGCCATCGAAATCGACAGTAGTAAAATTGATTGGGTTTGCGGAGAATGTGGTCAAAGTTATGAAGAAGACCTTCGAACAGGTGAAGATGATGTCAACTAGGTGGAATGCGATAATTATCTCGAATGGTATCACTTCCGCTGTGTGGACCTTGAGAAAGAACCTGAAATAACGTTGTGGTATTGTCCAACTTGTAATCGATGATTATGCACGCGAATGGGTAAATCTCAATTTTATTTTCTGGTACTTATACTGCTATCTCTCCTGCTTTCCGCTATCTGGTGAAATGAGCGATAAACAGTGTGAAGTACTAGTAAAACAATAATAAATTCAACTGATAAAAACAGTGATGGTTGATATCTTTTTAGCACGATTCGAACCAAAACGTATTACCTTGTGCGTCCTTGTTAGTATTAAAAGGGGACGCAGGCTGACCGGTAATCCTCCATTGCTAGTGTAAGATCACCTCTGTCATATTTGTGAATCTGCAATAGTTACGCACGGTTCTGGTGATGTGGTACTGAATTTTGAAGAGTATCGTCAGTTTATTCGATATAGTGCCCACGATGTTATTTTAATCGACGAAGCGTTTTTATAGCACATCGACGTAGTACACTACCGCCGATGGGTCGCCACGATGGCAATCGTCTTTAGCATCTAATTGATCAATTTCCGCGCATATTCCGAGCATTTGCTACTGATGCGCTAGGCTTAACGGTGCGGGTTAATCCCGATGCTGTGTCGAATCGCCTTGGTTATCAAGAAAGTGTTACAGAAAAGGTGTCTCAGTGTGCTGGCTATTGGCCGCAAAAAGGCCGATGGAGTGTTGAAGAACACAGTAGCTTATATCAAATTAACGAGCAAGATAATGGCGAAACTGTTTTTGTTATCATATTGGAAGGTAATCTACAGCGCGATACCGCAATTGAATCGCCAACAAGCTCAAAACATGCGTTTCGACACCATCAATTTGGATCAAACGCCTCTTGGTGAAATTCCTGAATCTGAATTGCGCTATAATCGCGACTATCCTCTAGGACGCATGAATGAGTTTAACGAGTGGTAGCAGAGAAACGACGTCGAGGACTTATACGACGGTACCAAGATATTGTCGTTGGTCCTGGAAACGAAACGGAGATGGCAGAACGACGTGAGGACATTTTCGATGAATAGATGGATCAGTGGGCCATTCAGTTGGAAACCAAATGTCTACATCCACGCGAAATTTGCGAAAAAGTAGCGTCGGCTCATGTGAACATTATAGCGTAGCATGTGTTACTAGTCGTCCGACTGTATTGCAGCGTTTGAATCGTATGGTTTTAATAGAAGAATATGTGACTTCCAATGCATCGTCAACTGCCACGACATCGCCTGCGGTTCACACACCAAAACCTGTGACCGATGACTCAGTGCAAATAGTGGGAAAAGTAACGGTCACTGCTAGACCGGTAGACTCCATTCAGTATCATTCCAGTTGGGTTGAAAGTCAGCAGATCGCTCGCGAAAATAAATGCCAGGAGCTAGGTAGTTTGGCAGCGCAGGAAAGTTTGGCCAGTATGATGGGATTATTGTAGCTCCTGAACAAAAAATGGCTATTGCCGAAAGAAAAGAAACACCCTTACGAATTGTCAGCGTGGACTTATCCGCGGCAATATTACCGATTCGGGAGTTAATTAGTCAGTCCACGTTAACCCGGATTCGGACTGAATCTGAAACGGCAGTGTAGCCGAATGTTTCATTGCTAATCTGGTTTAGTAACAATAGCACAAGCTGAACCGGCATTGTCTGACATAATGCCGTAAGTTTGCCCGGATCGGGGACGTGGAAGGACACACGTCCTGTTTCCACCCAGCCTTTCTCAGTCAGCGCGTATGCGGTTGTCGCACGTCATACGGTCGCAGATCCAACAGCCAATATCTGTAGTAGATTCAGAGCGACCACGTACGATGGAGATGCTCACGAATAAAATAGTTACTGTCGCCTACGCCGCACGAGTTGTCAGGAGATTTCTTCTTTGTTGCACGTGGAATTGCAACTGCGCAACTTGCATGGTTCGAATTGGCGCAGCAAGTACGTCAACAACTGCAGCAATCCTTACCTCCACCAGCAGTACAGTTGGATGGTATTTTGTTAATGCAACAGATTAAGTTAAATACTCGGGTTGATACTGCGTTGCATTATTTGCGTCGAGTTGACGGGAATCAGCGAGTTCAACTAGAATCACAGCGCATGGAACTCGACAAGATCGTCAGGTTGCCGAACTTAAACGCAAGCTACGAGAGAAGGAATCACTGAACGGAAAATTCGTGGAACGCAAACGAAAAAGAAAACTCAACGAACAGTTAGTCGTTGCGACGATTGTGAGAAATCGACTGGTACGTCTAGTGACAGTGATCGCGAAGCAAAACGACAACAGCGAGGTAAACAACGTGCTTCGTCAGCAGTGGAGCCATGACCACCACCGCAACAGCAACTAATTTTTCACGCAGAGCAACAATCAATCACCGTCGACTGCTATTTTTGCGCTGTCTTTCGCGTCATCGCACTGCTTCAACATTGACAGTGGCTATCGAAACACAACATAAAACAAGTGAAACGGAAATGTTCGGGGAAGCGTCCGCCGTCACTCCGACTAAAATGGTTCGGCCAACGTGTATTGATAAGAGATCAATAGCTGTGGTTGTACCGGAACAACAACAAACACCAAACGCATCATCGGAACAACGTGGTTGCAATCAAGTGGCACTCCTTAGCGAAAGGCGAAGCATGATGGGACTAATTACGTTGCAGTTCGATGGGCATGATCTTGCCCAAGTTCTCGGTACATCGTTTGGTAATCGATTGATTTACCATTACTTCACTTTCTATGAGACATTGACTAACACTACCATGCCACGGCGTATGCATCAGCTATTTTAATAATTGCGCGATGAATTACGATGCGAATTCAAACAAATGTGTAAAAGCAGACAAACTGTTACCGAACATGACCTGATTGTCATGTTTTTCATTGGGAAGAACGCGTCCGCAGTAATATTTTTCAGAAACAATGGAACGTAACCATTACGCCAGAACATTACGATTACACCTTCATGCGTCGTTAGGCGTACACCGTTCGCGGATACGTGTACGACATATTGCGCGTATTCGCACCTACGTTTTTCCAGACTGGGATTACCAACGATTACGCGACGATGTTGATGATTTGGAACACCGTCTGCACAATTAACAAATTCAAGGAAATTTGATGCGAGAACAACAAGAGCAATTTCAACGGCTGGTCGAGCGAGTATAGCTACAAACATTACAACAATTTTCGAACGCATTATTGCGCGAACTTCGTTTTATCGCGCAATGGCATGCTCAAACTGACTATCGTCCAGGGCGTCCGTTATTTTTGCCGTGATTGGCCAATTTATTTGCCAAAACCACGTCGTGACCAAAGCACTGCAGTGACATTGCTACGTTTCCGTCTTTTAGCATAACCAAAACAATAATAGTAATAACTTACGTAGCCATATAGTAAAATAATAACAAGGATTAGTCATAACCCTATTAACATGGTTACTACGGATATTTCACGTGTAGCGAACGTTTAACAATATGTATGAATCGTTGATTTCGACGCCGCATACATCGCGAACATTTCGTCCGATCTACAATCCTTACCAATAGCGACAAAATTAGTAATGAGCGATATAGATTCTGATGAGTCCTGTTTACAGGAACTCCTTTATTTATCCCGATTGCCAAGGAAATTACAATACGTCATACACAGTTATGAACGATTCAAGTAGCCTCGTCATGACCGGATGTCATCATAGCAATAACTACAGCTGTTATGCTGATACAATATACTGCCCGCGGTTTTCGCGTTCCGGTTCTATTTTACTATATCTTCTACGAGTAATCGCAATTTTGCGTAATCAATAAATCCGGGCATTCCCGTTTTGAACTTCTTAAATCGGGGCATTCTTATATCCCTCTCATGCCCACTTGGTCCAAATGGACTCAACGCACATTGCGACTCGTGTTTACCGAGTTTATCGTATATCGTACGTTTGAACGTGCGTTGTTATTCGCTCGCATTGTGAGGTTCCTTAAGGAACCGAGCAACATCTCTCAGATAGCTCAGTGGTTTGCGTACACAAGTTATGCCGGAAACAGGACCTGTGTTCCGGGGTTCCGGTATAGGGGGGGCTGACTTATATTGGCCTCGAACCTCCCCCCTATTGGGTCTCCCCCCCGAGACGCTGACTCCTATTTGCGATCGGCCGCGACCCCGAGATTTAGTATAATATAGACATAGTAGTATAATAGCTTCGTTAGTATACTTCTACTTTTTTAAGGCTAAATGCTGAAACGAAATTGAAACAGTCAATATTGCCATTCTCGTATACACGAATAGAATGCAATATGACAGAACGGCCCAGAACTCTAAGTATAAGTTAAGATATATAAGATAACAGCGACACAATATAAGCTTAGATGTTTTTTTCAAGAAAAAAGATGAAAAAATTTTGACTTCTATTTTGGTCCCCCCCGGGTCTCGGGGGGGCTGACCCCGAGATTTTTTGAAGCCCGCGATCCCTATTTTCGGAAGCCCACCGGAATCCCGGGTGTTATATATTTTCGTTACTCGTGCATTATATTTTGTGCTTTATACAAAATATTCCAATTTTTATATTTTACAAAACTATAAATTACAAAAATAAAAAAAAATTATTATAAAATCCAATTTAATGGATCAAGAACGACTGGAAGTAGTGGACCATGAATATGGGTGCAGTATAAATTTATTGGACGAGAACATGGTCGGAGCTAGCCTGTGGCCCACTAACCTGAGGTGTCTGAATGTGATGGTTTAGAACATGGTTGGGGCTGGCCAAGTTTACAACCCACAAAGGGGACCCAGGATTTCTAGCTCTCCCATGGTTTCTGCTTTTCCCAAGTCTTGCTCTCCATGTAAATTTTGGCTATCTCCAAGTCGGCTTCCGGGAACGCGGTTTTTCCATCTAGCCCGCTGTGATTTATAAATTACGTTTCCCCCACGCCGCACGGGTTACTTGTGTATTATAGCCAACTGTTACAGTATGAATCTAAAGCCTATGTTACACTTACATATTATAATAGATGGTTGCATTGATTTTACGTTTTTTCAGGCTATGTCAGGTAATTCTATTTTTCCTTGGCAGTACAACTTTCCTCCGTTTTTCACGTTAGTTTATTTTATTGCGCTACTATGTTTTGTCACACGAAAACGTTTGTGTAATTTTATTGTGATTAATGGTGTTAATCGTACATAGATTATCTAAATCCTCCGCGTTACCTACCAAAACACCGATCGTGCATGTTGCGAAGTACAAAATATGGCTATTCAGTGCAATACTTATTCGTAAGCAGGGGTTGCAAAAACCAACGGGCAGTTGTTGACCAATTAATTAGCTTTAATTATAAAGACCTTCCGCTCTCGGCAAGGACGATAAGCAAAAAATATCCGTTTTCATCCACTTCCCCAAGTGAATATTACTGTGAAATAACTGATTTTTTGGGACATTTGCTGCATTAATATATATCTAAAAACTTCAGTAATATCTCGTTCTGGTTGTCTAAATACAGAAATTCGAGAAAGATTGTGAATCTCATCCGGGTTGGGATGGCGGGCTAAGATAAAAATGCGCAATACAATCTCACGTAAAACACATATAGGGCAGGTTAGGCAGAACTGTGGAATACAGGATGCAAAAGCTCATTCGTAATAAAAATATCTTTTTATGGTGGAATGAAAGGCGTATGGCTTCATTATATTACAGTTGATTTGTTGGAGGGCGAGCACCTGTCCTATTATTTTTTGGTCTGCGTTAAACTGTTACAAATACATTGCCGTAATTCATTTAATTTTATTTATTGTGAACGATTATAATCATTAATGCCGATTGTGTTCGGCTGCTGCTGCCGCCCCGACGTCACACTTAGATATAAGGAAAATTGTTGAAAATTTTATGTATTACTTGAATGTTTGACATAAAATGGCTAAGCCTTTGGGTGATTTGACCCGCTGAATCCATTGGAATGGTCAGATTTGTGCTCCTATGTTCGGGTAAATAGTTATTGGGGTCAGGATAATGTGACAAGGGCACCACTTCCAATATGGGTACCAGGGGTTCAAAAATCGAAAAAAGAAGTTTGTTTTATATAAGGTAATTTGACATGCTGAGTCGACTGGAGTGGTCCATTTTCGTCCCAGTGATTCCAGCAAGGAGCAGTAGGGAGGCAGGGTACCCTCACATGGGCACCAATCCCAATATGCGCATCAGGGCCCTCAAATCGGCAAAAACGAAGTTAATCTCATACAGATAATTTGCCATACTTAGTCGATTTCAGTCGTTCATTTGAGACGGAAATTCCGTTAAGGAGTTATGGGGGTCACGTACCCTCTGGAAAACACCACTCCCTATATAAGCCTTAGTGGTCCAAAAATCGAAAAAATCAATTCTGTCCCATATAAGGTAATTTTAACCGAGTCGATTGTAGTGCTTAATTTTCCCGAGGTTCCGGTAAGCAGCTATAGGGGACATGCTACCCTTGGGAGGGCCACTCCACAAAAATCAAGTTAGTCTCATATAGGGTAACTTTTTTCGCAGTGGCGTGTCGCCACGGGGCACCGGCTAATTAACATAACGTCAAAATCCTAGTCACCGTGCTTTCAATTTGGGTGAGTTATGGAGTCTATCCGGATTTTCCAACCTGCCTCTAATGTACCTGTGAAGGCAACTGAAGGGGCCCCGGGTCGATCTGGGGCAATAATTTGAGTTTCCCGAACTCGAGCTCGGGGGAACCCTAGCTAAACTGGGGGACTGAAAAACGCGAAAATATAATAGATCGCTAATTTACAGTAGATATATAATAATAACGCACTGTATAGTATTGGCGGTAATTATAGTGGTTCTAGCCGCGCAGGGCTAAAAATTTAGCGATTTTTTAGTTCCATGAGGAAAACGCATGTTTTTGCATCGTAGAGAAAAATGGGGTGATCTTAGTGGTGCAGAAAAATACTTGGGAAAACTGAAGTGAGTGAGCCGAAAATTACCTTTGTCTATTACGGTAGAGGATAACGAATCTTGAGCACCGAAAACATATAGGGACGCACCTGTGCTGGCGAAATCTGAGGCACCCACCCCGGCGATCGATAAGCCATCTTAGACGAGCGTTGATTGATAGAGTTTACGATCTTAGTTATTCTTATCATTTACCGATTTACTTTATGAATTATTTCTTCTAAAACTAATTCTTGACATCCCCGACATAGTATGTATATATTACCGGAATACGACTTCAGGTCAAGTTCATCTCAGGGTATTACCCTGGGTCCGGGAGAGACGAAACTGTTTTAATTCGTTAAAACTTATTCCTTAAGTCACTTTTCAAACGGCGGTTTGACAAAGTGACAAGCCATGGTGCCTTTTTCAATTCTCTCTGGAGAAATGTTTCCAGAATTTGTCTAAGCTTGGAATGAAAAGGAAATAACCGAGCTTCATTAAACATAGTGGGGGGGGTTTAGGTTTGTAAAGTAGCACTTTCAATTACAAATCAACAGTGCAATTTAGGTACAAAAATAGTGCATTTTTTTCCTTACAGTTTTCCAATTCTATTTTTGCCGGTACAATAGCGTCTACTAAAGAAACCTTCTGATGAACGAGCGCTTTAATTCTTACTCCAATGAATAGTGAAACATTACAAATATTGTATTTTTAGTATACAGCCGAACCTGTCGACTCGGCAAAAGCAACTGGAAATTTGGTCTGATCTGATTATCGACTACTGCCAGAAGAATAAGATTTATTCCTTGGATATCGTTGAAGCTGCTAATAGTCCCTTATTTTATAACGCAAAAATCAACAGTAAGTTGTCAGTTGCATCGCACGGGGATAGTTACACGAAAGTTTTACACTAGCTCAATCAAGGTAGTTTACTCTGGGCT
>JASANE010019767.1:0-30721 GCA_030248225.1 Trileptium ribeirensis | reverse complement strand
CATTGAGCGGCGTCAATATGCAGTGTTGTTTCCGGTGTACGGACTATTTCCACAGCATCTTTGTATGCTAATACGATAGAACTTTTAGCAAAAAACATTGACAACGGCGGGATTTAAATTCTAAGACCTTACACTTCGCGCAGCGTTTGCACATAGTATTAATCTATGGAAGATATAAAATTAGTTACATGGCCCAAAAAAGCTAACATAACCACGGTAGTGACATAATTAGTGCAAGAACTAGCGGTATTTTAACTGCAATATAACATGGGCGATTCAAATATTAACTTAGTTAATTATATCAAACTGAATGGATTCAGCCAACAAAACATGGCCCGCTGACAGCAGTACTCTTAAAATTGCCCACAAGTAACTGTTTCCTATGAGTATTTTTTATTCCATGCTTGCCGCTACATCTCACTTTTGTGAGTAATTTTTTACAAGTTAGAAGTTTGGAGAAAACAAATCCAAAGCATCAGCAAGTGACGAAGTCCCAACCACCGCCACACGGCTAAAACGTTCAACACAATGCGTAATTTGCCGCGAAATTATACGGCTAACACCATGAAATACTCCATATTTCCATAAGTGTAACTTTGTATATTTATGTGAATGTATTTGATTCATTAATATTTTCCGAGTGCATTTAAGTATGTAATCTTGAAAAATACTTAAATCTAGTTCTTTTGCGGGATTTCGAGTACTATGGCCATTTCCAATGTGATTACATTTTGACTGAAGGCCATCTTCAGCAGCCACAAAGGTTATTTTCATGATAACTATTTTATTATTTGTAAATAATACACATATTTCTCAATTTACTATCTAATGATCGAGTGATAAGCTTGGATTATCAATTATTAATTATTATTATTATTTGTTTTAACCCAATTGCATTCAGCTATGGTAATTTCTTCGATAACTTCATTTACGGCATGACCAATACTGGGAAATTCTAAACTAGCATCATTTTTGTAGTTCCATTCAAACAATCATGAAATACGTGAAAAAGCCGCAAACTTATCCGTTTAAAGTCTATCGCAGTTTCAACCAGTACGTCGCACACAGTTTCCAAAACAGATCGTCTTCTAGCGACACTTGTTCAGCCAAATACGACACTATTAATCTCGAGGTCAATCCATTCGTTCGACGCAAGTCACAGCAACCTTGTCCAGTGCCACTTCCCCGCGGTAGCCCCGATCTCTTCGGTGTACCAATGTCCAAACCTTCCCGGGGCATCCGTCACGGTTCCGGCCGCGGATCCAGGCCAGCCGCCGTCAAACCGAAGCATCCCATGTCTTTTGTCGAACAACTTCGTGGCCGACTAATCATTGCTGGTGCCGCAGTGTCGACACTGTTAATCTGTGCTCGGATTGTCATATTTGTGGGTCTGATCGCTGGAAAAGCCTTGAATGCCGAGACAAAGTCAGCGCTCGAACTCGAGATCATGCGTCTCTACGGCGGAAATTATCCGGACAGCGAAATATTTCATGGCCCTGTCGGCCAAGTTCATCGAACATTGTATGATCGCGCGTTGATGAACCATATTGCAGCCATGTGCAATGAGCTCGCAGAAACGCAAACGGGGAGCCGCAAAGACGACGAAGAATCGCGAGAAAAAGCCAACATATAACAACAAGTTTAGCGGAAAACCAACGACGGCTCGCAATGGCATTGAATCGAACAGCTAATCGAATTCTGATCAGAGAATCTGTAGTAAATATTCGCGGAGCATCGTTGTTCCGCGACAAGAACGCAATAAGTCAAAATTATGCAAATGTTGTTAGTCATGAACTAAAAAAATTTGCAGAAAGTAACTTTCAACTTGTCTATTACTTTAGTTTAATTATGCGTGAATTACAGCATTTTGATGGGAATACAATTTTAGTTGCCGGGCTTAACTTTAGCTTAACGCTATTGATTTGCGTTAAGGTATAACAAATGACAGTTCGACACTATGTCGGTTTGTATTTATGACGAAACAGGTTCAGTATATCAAAAATGTCAAAAAGTTTACTTCTAGAGTTTTTAACCAAAGCGAGTTAAGCAATGTTCCGCAATCCTATTATTACAAGTTTGAGGACAGGGTTTCACTGGTGTATATATTGTTTATTTGATGATATTTGCCTGCACCCCCGCGCTGAAGCCGCGGTGAAAATTTTTGGAAGCTGAAATAGAGCAAAAATTATGGGGGTGATGGCGAAAAAATAATTTAATAGTAGAAATGAGATGTGGCTTGCATTATACATATCTACACAGAGATCCGAGCAACATTTTGAGTCATCGCTCACGCAAATTCGACCATCCGTTATTGAGTTCTGCCGACTGAAAATTATATGACGATTTATTTGCACAAGCCATGTAACCTTAATTAAACGATACAAGGCCCTACTACCTACGGTAGTTGGAAACACTCTAGCCGTAGGTTGAACACTTATAGATTATACATTATCTCTCCGGTTCAAAAGTAGAACAAACGAAATTTGAAGCGCTTGAAACACCGACGAATGATCACGTATGACGTTTTGCCCTAAAACTATTGACATTATCACCATCGTAAACCGGTTGTGTAGAGATTTATGACATGTTATATCGTGCTTATGTTTCATACTCAGCGCTAAAATCTTTATATTCACCTTTATTAGTGCCAAAAAAGCACAATACGTCATGTTATGTTATTGCTTACTGCAAGAACAGATATGAGAATATGATTATCTTTTTCATCTTTTTTGCATTCAGGTAATGTTTTGAATGGTTCAATTGGCAAACAAATGGTGGACACACTGGTTGAATCGCAGGCAAGCGTCGAGCTAATACTCCGATTTTTTGATATGTTCCTCAAACTGAAAGATTTAACAACGTCGACAGCGTTTCAGGAGTTTGACACCAACAAAGATGGCTGGATTTCACATAAAGAATTTCAGCGAGCGATGGAGGCGCAAAAAATGTATTCGGTGTAAGTTATTTACAATGGCAATTATCGGAAAAGTTAAAAGTTAAAATTTTGGGCAATGATGAGAAGGTGACTGCGGTTCCATTAGTTGTTTGTTTCAGTTGCGATGAAACCAGTAAGTGTCACTTGCCTTTAACTAGGTGTTTAAAGAAATTCGTCTTCCTTCAGCTTTATTAAAAATGGCTTTAATATTTTTAACGTGTACATAATTGTATAAGTCGCCATGTACTAATTCTTATAATATCAATCTGAAAACAGATTTGCTAATGATCGTGCGAAACACTGAATGTCCTGGGCTCGAATGACACCTCAGTTAATATTTAATGGTCTGAACTATCACGTTAGCTAAACAACATGAAATATGTGAGTATTTTATATTATATTTCAGCGAAGAAATCAATTACCTAATGATGTGTACCGATATAAACAACGACGGGAAGATCGACTACATGGAATTCACAGAACGGTTCCACAATCCCGCAAAGGATATCGGTAATGAGAACAAACGCTTGCAGATATAGACTGGAAACTAAAGATTTCGAGATGTTCCTATAACAGGGCGTAGCCGAAGCAGGGGCGTACCCACCCACGGGTATCTGGATGCTCTGAGTTTTCAGCTCCTGGGATTGCGTCTAGATACCCGACACTAGTTTTGTTCATCATCTATCGATTTTTCATCGCGCATTTACAACCATAAGTTGAACACCCACTTCACTTTTCACCTCATGATTTACATGCATGAATGAAATGAATGGCGCATTGGAAAAGAAGGAAGATCTAGCCAAAAGCTTTATAATTCCATTATATCCAGTAAGAAATTGGCAGTGTTTATGCGACATATAGAATTTTTCCATTAAAAACAGTATCTGATATGAAGCGAATCTTTAATTTCACGCGCTTGTGCATTTATTTTGAGAATTATAATAAATCGTTTTGGAACTGGTCAGGCGAATTATTAAAATCGAAACAAGCTTCTTGATCATCTAACTAGGTACGATTGTGTTTTGTTCTAATTGTATTTAGGCGTTAAATTGTGCGAAAAAAATTATTAGAGCCCTCTTTTTTTGCCAGCTGTGCGTCAAATGCTAGCACTGCCTCAGTAAGTTTGCCGGGATTTTGAGAATTATAATAAATCGTTTTGGAACTAGTCAGGCGAATTATTAAAATTGAAACAAGCTTCTTGAACATCTAACTAGATTCGATTGTGTTTTGTTCTAAATGTGTTTAGGCATTAAATTCTGCGAAAAAAAATTATTAGAGCCCTCTTTTTGCCAGCTGTGCGTCAAGTGCTAGCACTGCCTCCGTAAGTTTGCCGGGAGTACTCTGAAAATGGCTACATCCTGCACATTGTATCATTTGCAGGCAATACTATGCAACTGGCGAAAATTTAGCAATTCGTTGCATGCCATTATTGATGAATAAATTAGTTTATGTCATTAGCAAAATATTATGGTTACTTATTTACTGTACACAACTAAATGCAAAGTCTTATTGCCGGCAACTTAAGTCAGTGACTTTAGTGTTTTGCAATGCATGTGAATGATTGTGAATCGGTGTTTTTATTGGAGAACAAAGCGTCTAGGTTACACAATGGTATCTATCTTCCATCTCTTGGGAACAGATGTTAAATAATATAAGTTTTTGGGCTTAATCAAGCATTAGTTTAACGCCTGCAGTTTCTAGCTCGTACTGTATAAACACGCTAAGTTTTATATTAAGTTATTGTAGTTCACTATTTTTATGAACAAATTCATAAACCATTTTAGTTAATGTAGCATTTTCGAATTTATTATTTTCAGCACGAGCACAATTCCCAAATAGCAACGGTGTATCAGTATTAATTTACCTGCATGTATAAATCGAAACTTGGATGGATTGTATTAGGACTAGTAATTGGCAACGGCCGGCTTCAGAGTCAACCAGCTCGCCCTCGACCTGTCGGGAAATTTTGGATAGGCTGACTGCCAGCCGACGCCAACGGCTGGCCGACGGCTTAACGGCTGTGCGCCGGCCAATAGCCCATTGACTGCCAAAAAGTTTCTCCAATTTTGTAGCATTAAAGCCCAATATTATGGTATTTCGGAACTCGCCGACCGAAGCGGTTAGTATATGTTCATGCATTCTCATTCGAAATCTCAAGGGTGTCGCCTTCGGCCCCTAAGGGGGTCTCAGCGGCTCAGCCGGGGTGGGTTCGGCGCCGTCGGCGCCTATGGGTTCGGTGCCTGCGGTGACGGCGGATGGGTTGCAGCAGCTGCCGGGAGTGGGGTCAGGCGCCTCAGGAAGGTAACTCTCTACCCCTTATGAACGTGTATGTATATATTATATTCTTAAATATGCCAAGATGGGTACTACACGGTAAAAAAACTCTGCATATTGGTTATTGATGATTATGTATGTATCAAAAATTCTGGTAGTCTGGTTTATTTACATTTGCTATACAGCGATAAACGTATTATAGAAAACAACCGGTCGTCCTAAGGCTCATAACTGCTGAAAAACAGCTTTTGCAGCAGTTAACGGCACAAAATAGTTACCGGCCGGCCGTTCGCAAGCAGCTCGCAGTTGGCCGACGGTCGCCAAAGTTTTTAAACGGCCGGATAAGGCTTCGACTGCCGTTACCCAACAATAGCAGGCATACAATTGTTATATAAGTTATAAATTTCATAAAATTAATATAGTCATATCATGCAATTTAACGGGATTTGCGAATTGCTTATCTGTTACGAGGCCGGTACTTACCTTATATCGACACAAGTAAGCACGATCTGCACATCCAAGTTTACTCCCAAAAATTATCTATGTCCTTCGGGGGAGGGGGAGAGCAATGAGCTCTGAACAAAGCCATATCGAATTGTTAACATATTCTGGATGTCCTTATGTGAATATATTGCCCTCGGTGCTGTCAAAAATACTATAATTAACATATATTGTGAACACTGATCTGGCCGCGTATATAAACTGGTGCGAAGTAGCTGCACCTTGTAAGAATGCAAAAATATTTGGTTCATGGAAAAACTGTCGAACACCTCTGAACTTTCTGGCACAGTAGCTTGTTGATCTCTTCATATATGTAGTATTTCTGCTAAATTTGCAGGATTTAATCTAGCCGTGCTTTTGACGAACCTGAACGATCATACAGTCGGTGAAGCTCGACTCGGCAAAATTCTTGATGCTGCATCGTCGATGCTAGAATATTTTGAGCCCCATTTGGGACGTATCGAAATTATGGGCTCCGCAAAACGGGTTGAGAAAGTTTATTTCGAAATCCAAGAAGACTGGCTTGAACAGTGGAATAAGGAGCAAATTAAGGTAAGGTCGAAATGTTTTGTTGTGGTGCTATTAATTAAATGTAATATATATTAAATAGTCGTTAAACCGTCAGGTTATGACATTCTGTTTCGCTTTTGTCGGTCAATGTAAATCTGTTTTTACACTGAAGCTAGGATTGCGATAAACTGTGGTTCTGCAAAAGTTTTTAGTTAATGAGGCCCGCGTTTTCACACTTTAGTGTCAAATATAGACAAAAATGATTAAAGAGCAGTAGCACATGTGCACAATTTTGCGTCACGGTTGAATACCAACCAACTGAGAAGATTTTCCGTTACGATGCAAATTGGTCAGGAATATCTTAAACAACTAAAACCTTACAATAACTTATATAATACGTTTGAGGCATATAACAATGAGATATAGTTTGGTAGAATTGTGTCGAAGAATCCTCTATTTACGACGATAGCGAAAACTTATGAAGCAAACGCCATAGTTGTAGAAAACAGTCATTGAACGATGCGACAACAGCGCGTGTTCATCTTACGCCTTAAAATTTATGATAGATAATGCTACATTAATTTTCTTCTCCACAGTGCGTAAGGAACTGTGGAAGTATCTAAGGATATTCTTGAAATGTCATTTATCCCACAACGCCCAATATCTGATGCAGGACTTATAGCAAACATGAGATACGAATCCGGATCACCAGTTGGTGACTCCGTGATCCGGTTAAAGCAGTGAACTAGTAGACCCGACGACTGGGTTACGTTAGTAGCCAGCTAAGGCCACCATATGTACCAAAGCAGCCAAGGTATAGTTCTGCAAACCCGCAAAAGAAACAATGCAAATCTGTTCAATATCAAACAGAAGCTTCTGCTAAATTGTAACAAAGTGGGCCGATACCAGTGACCCGGTTATTCTGTTGTCTAGTTAAGACCACTGCACATAGCAGCCAGCGTATAGCTCGGTAAAGCCTTAAAACATTGAAAAACTGTTAATATCAAACAGAAGGCACTACTTCACAACCCATTATAAATTAATTAAAGTTGCGTTATCTGTGGTGGTCTTAGCTAGTGACTATACGCCGTTTTGGCAAAAGCGATTGTTCAAGTGTGACATCTAAGCGACTTCGACTGTTTTATTGTTGGCAGCCGTTGGAACCCGAATTGCAGGCAGTAAGGAAGTACCTCGTGTATAAACACTGTGTGAAAAGAAACATATATTGCTGTGTCATGTGCTGCAGATCGTTTTCCAGGCTGCAATACACAGATTCGCACCATATCGTGGGCCAGATCCCTTCTGTCAAATCTTCAATCCCTCTAGTCAGATTCTTAATGCGATTTTGAGCAATCTTCATCGCAGAGCTTGAATCACCACTGCGTGAGTTTATACTGTACCATTGCGGAAAAGCAAAGATGACACAAAAGCTGCTTCATTGTACAGGACAAACGAGAATGACTTGGGCTTCTAACATCAGTACTGGTCAGTTCCAGGTAATACATATATCATGACCCTTGATTGGATTACAGTTGTTATGCAAACTGACCAGGCGATTCGGGAATACAGCGACAGTGTTAGATCTCTCACAAAATTATGAACTATTATTGTGTGTGTAATTAAAGCATATATATTAACGGTTTGGTTAAGCGTTAGTCAACTATGCTAAAAGATTTTGACACAAACCTTTTCTGTGTAAATCATCAGTAATCATAGATTCATCAACATTAGTCATACTTTCAGCCAGAGTTGGAAGTGGGCAGGTAGACCCAGGGGCCACACCGCTTCTTGCTGGACGGGGCGGTAAATTTGGTACCCCGTGGATAGCATACGGCACGGAGCAGCGCAGTTTGGAACACTACTTGAATAATGCGCGCGATTGACGGGAGTTTATTAATGGCGACATAAACTTAAAGAAGAACAATTTTATGCCTAAAACCATTCAATTAACTGACGTCGTTCTTGGAGCATGGCGCACAAACATTTTTAATGGCATACCATGTTCGTCTTATTTCTAAAACGTTTTTGTAGCGGCGATGTAACAAATAATAGCAGATGCGGAATCTAAGGATCAGATTAGCAAGCTCAGCACATTTCAATGTATTAAAGCTAATATTAACTCAGGCTAGAAACGTAAAAGCCTTTTGAAACCTTTTTCCAAAATTAGTATAATCGTACTATAACTGTTTTTAAAACATCTGAAAACATGAGAACTTTAAGTACTTTTTTGAAAATTTAGTGTTGTTTTCTTGCACCAAGCAAGATCTGCTTGCAACTATGATCAGTTTAGCGTAGAAATCGGATGCTACAATCGAGGAAGCGGTACAATGATATGTATTAAGTTGTCTCAGCTCCGGCTACGGGCGTATGTAGTGCTTTTGCAGTTAATTAGTAACACGTGCTGCGGAGCAGGGCGGAGAAGCCCGCGGAGCGCGGTAGATAGACAACTGGGCGGGACGATCCGGGTAGAATTGCCTGCGCTGCTTACAACTCTGCTTTCGCCTGCCATATTGTCACGAATTTTGTTGTTTAGGAACTTTTGGATTCACATACATTTGCTGCAACGATTTTCCCTATATCGCAATGTTGTGCACATTTTGTGTCGCCTTTTATGCCTTAAAGCTCAGCTCTTTAGCCTCATGTTCGGTTTTTCAACATGCCTGATACAAACCGGAATTTCGTGTGGGTACTCTTACCCTTATGTTAAATTCCAATGGAGAAGCTGATGATTTTACTAGTCGCACCACGCTAAAATATCTTAATAGCGCAAAAATGAATATTCCTTAAAATCAAATATTAAAGATATTTGAGACAAGCAATATTCGATCGCATAAATTAAGCATTTTTTATAATCATAGAGCATAATTTTGTTTTAGGAATCAAAGAAAGAATTTCTTCACTCGATAATTGCTGAAGGCGGTGACGATAAATCTCGTCTGGAAGCGTTTGTTAATTTTTGTGAAGATTGTATTTTTGAGGTATTTGATACTGAAAAATATGTAGATTCTCTTAACTCGATAGCTTAGTGTGCATGTTTTTGATAATTTAGTCCAATGCTAATATACATGAAAAAGGCGATTGATTGTTTTTCGCCTAATTAGGCGAGTGAATATTTATCCATTCGGTATATTAATCTCAATTTAAACACATTTTCTCTAAAGAATTTCTTCAAAATATAATTCATAAAATGTTCTAAGTACTACAACTTTTTGTTCACACAGTATCTATATATTTTAAAACTTCGGTGTTGTAAACTTCTATTCGTCACGATACTATAAATTATCTAAAATATAGAATATATCTCATTCAGAAAGTTAAAGAATAATCATTTTACTAAAGCAAGGTAACAAAGTTAATTGCTTAGCTGAATAGTAAACTGTTTCGATCAATTATTGTTTTCCGGAATGATTCATTGTAAGTTGTCTTTTAGGAAGCTATTATTCTACAGTAGCATTCACATAAGATCACTCTTCAAGTGAACTGTCGGCTGTGTCAGTAGCACAAGCCTTCACAAAGGCTGGATTTTGTGTGCTAAACTGAACAAAACCTTTCCAGAAAGTTGCACCATATTAAGCTTTAAGGACAAGTAAGAAAATAAATCTCTGGAGTTACTGATGTATATTTGGGATCTAAAGGCGTACGCGTAACCACAGCGAGGTAATGCGAGTACGATTTGAAACACAAGAATCCAGTCAGGGAACTGCATGTCTATTTTCATGTATTTTAGTTGAAGTCATTATAAAATCAACCCTAACAGTGTAAACATTAAAATTCTCTTAAAACAACATTTTCTGATTGTACCTACATACATATAGCTAGAATTAAAACGATATCGACATAATTTGTTAATACGTAACAACCAATGCATATATTGCGTAACAATGGTTACGATTTTTATCGCAAACTATGTAACAATGGTTACCACTTAGAACTATACCGGTCACGATATGGAGTGAGTGCGCATATTTCTCTGAGAATCCTGGATTTCAAAAGCTAAGAATGTTGGGCATGCGTGATTAGTGCGGCATCGGCACAAATAGGACTAATCTGGATACATATTTTCTTTTTCCAACTTCTTCCTAAAATATTTTCCGTTTTCACATGATTTCTCCATTAGTAGGATACTTGCTGTAGAAAAGAGAGTGCAATCTACGGTTCTATAAACTTGGATTAACGTTAATTACATGTTTGAGCAGGGTTAGATTAGTTACATTTGAGAATTTTTATAGCACAAAAATTTTGATACGACAAATTGATTTGCAAACAACAGAGGAGCGGATAATTGTCCGAAACCACTTCACGACGCGACTTTAATCCTTAGAAAAATACTTGTAAATAGGTCAATCTACATGTAATATTCGCAAAATGTGATAAATCATGGTAATGTAAGAGTCCGAATAACAACTCTGTAAGACATATACTGAAAAATGGCGCTTGATATTAGATTTTAGCATAGACATGCAGTTTAGCATCGATGTGCTGTGGGACCCTGCCAAGATATCGATATCGCATTTCAGTTACCCAAAGCCTATGTGGCTAAAGCCTATTTTAGTATAGACATGTAGTTTAACATTGGGACCCTGCCATGATATCGACCTCACTTTTGAGTTACCTAAAGCCTATGTGGCTAAAGCCTATTTTAGTATAGACATGCAGTTTAACATCGGTGTGTTGCGGAACCCTGCCATGATATCGACCTCACACTTGAGTTACCTAAAGCCTATGTGGCTAAAGCCTATTTCAGTATAGACATGCAGTTTAACATCGATGTGCTGTGGGACCCTGCCAAGATATCGACCTCGCATTTGAGTTACCCAAAACGTATGTGGATAAAGCCTAAAGCCTATTTTAGTATAGACATGAAGATTAACATCGATGTGCTGTGGGCCCCTGCTAAGATATCGACCTAATATTTGAGTTATATAATGCCTATGAATTTAAGTTTAGTCATGTTCATCGTATATATCATGTCCATGTCATGTCATATTGGTCGATATTGTTTTAATTTTAGATGCAGCATGCTCAAAAAGTTAGCGCATCCGATAGCGGCGACATAAATGAAGCTAGTATTAATCGTGCGAAAGCGTTACGAGAACATTTTACTGGTCGACCAGAAGGCTCGTCCACACCAAGGTAATGGTTTTTAAATACTTAAAAGCAGATTCAATGAACGAGCAGTTTTTTCAAAAATATAATAAAACAAAACTTACCCGATGATGTGGAGAATTTTGCGTGGAATTGCAAGAAACGAATGATTTATTTCAACAGTTAGAAACCAGTTTGAACCTAACACGCCAATATTAAATTATCCAAGTCTAGGACACATCGCACATCTTGCGAATATTAAATTTACAGAAAGCATCTTAACGTGTTATTTTTAATTGCTTGCAAACTGTAAATAATATATTTTTGCTGCTCTAAGCCACTTGTGAACATATGTTTTCAACAATTGCATTGAAAGTTGTAGTTTTGTTCCCAGAACACACCTTCAGGTCTCGAGTAACGGTCTACGTTTATCTGAATGTTTAGAAGTAGCGTATTTTTCATTTTACCTTTAATGAGTTTTTTGCTAAAGTGCGCGCCGTAAGGCCGATACGCACAGAGCTTTGAAAACATACAGTAAAGACCGTCACACACCAGACGAAGCTACCAGATAAGAAAAATCTAGTATGACTAAATGCTACAGTGAAAATATGTGCCTTACTTTAGGTCGCACATGTTCCCGGCTACTTATTCCTAAAGATCTTACAGCTAAAATATATATCTACCTTTATTAGAAAATTTAATATACCACTGAAGTGTGTCATTAATATGATCAACTATCCTGTGAATATGTATTACCGGTTTCAAATTTGGCAGCTAACACATCTTACATTTTACGCATAGACAGTAGTAATAAATGATGTATAATCACAAAGTGTTAAACAGCAATATTATCCCTTTCTGAGCATGCCTTCAGATAGTGTTGTAGCATCAAGGAATAACGGTTTTACGAGGACTTTAGCGTCGACTCTGTGGAAAATACTGAAATAGTATGTTATCAGCATGGATCGGCCATCAAAAGGAGTAATGAAATGAGCTGTGGTGAGGGTGTCTATAGTCCGAATGAAGTATCACTATCCATCCCACTTGGTCGGCATGCAACTGTTTTTCAGACAAAAGTTACTGCTATATGCAGATACGCAGAAATATTAGAAGGAAAGAATTTTAGAAACAGAAGTATTGCTATCTTTAGCGATAGTCAAGCTGCACTTAAGGCATTAGGTAATTCCCGAATCAGATCCTGGTGCGTGCTAGAATGTATAAAACATCTCAACACTGTTGGTAAGAGGAATAAGTTGAAACTAGGTGGGATTAAATGCCATTCTAGATTGCTTTGGAATAAATTGGCTGATTGACTGGCTAAGAAGTGATCGGACACTGCTTTTCTGGGTTCCGAACATTGCATTACTATAAGTTCTACAATAATTAAGACTTTCTTAAAAGATTTTTCATATAGGGACCACCAGTCAAAATGGCGGGATGAAAATAACTGCTCGCTGACTAGCTGTTTCTTCAAAGAAATTGATAAAAAGAAAATTCATGTTTCTATGGATATTGAATAAAGATTGAATAAGAATTGCCGTGCAATATCTTACTTGGCACGGCTATTTTATGAAACATTTGAAAACTTTGAAGAGTGAAGATAATCATAAGTGTAGAAGGTGTGGTAAAGATTTGGAAACTGCAAAGCACTTGACTTGTGAATGCAGTAAATCAAGACATTTAAGTTGAAATTCTTTGGGTGTGAGATTTTGGATAGCTCCCAAGGCTATCAATTAAAATTGACTAAATTACTAGGTTGCTGAAATAGGATTAGATTTTAGATTCTTCAAACAGATTTGGGGTGCTGGAATGGACCGAGGGTCCAACCAGATTATATTAACTCTTCTCCCTGTCATTCATTCATTGCCAAATAGCAGTCTTTCTAGTAAATGTAATTTTAGTAAATGCAACTTTTGTATGAAAGATATTAAGCCTGGCAGAGCAAAACCATTTTTCGATACCAGCGAGGCCTGCAAAAAAACTACATAAAGGATCAACTACTGCGTTAGGAAAACAACAGCATTGTCTACTTTGATTTAAAAGGAACACTGCTTGCAATGCAACCATATTGGATATAAAAATTTCTTTTGATTTTACTTCTGAAAAATTAATTATACATGCTGTAGCTGAGATAGCCAGACTCTTCCTTAGCATGTGCAGTGGACGGTCACCATGTTCAGTAAGTGTACACATTTCTCTGTAGATTACGCAGTCTAGCACAAGAATCCATCTTTTAGCTTAATATATGTTATTATTATAAATATTTCAAAAGGCGGGCTATACTTCGGTTTCAGAGCAGTAACGTTCGGAGATATCGTGTCTAAAGGCTTTCGCTATGTTCGAAAACTCTTTCGCATTCTTCAGCCGTCAAGTTTGCGCCACTACTCCGAGCAGACGATCGAACGCTTGAAACAGAAAACATACGGCGAACTCGCCGTATCGGCAGCTCAAATAGGATTTCGCGCAGCGTATCTCGTGCTTTGGACATTGTTTATTATCATTTTGTATGTTGAGAATTTGTTTCGTAAATTGAACAACTTATGAAAAGTTTTTACAAATCGTATATACAAGAAATCGCTGTAGCAGACGCACTTGTGAGTACAAATGTTGAACGTACTGTTGGCTATGCTACAACTGACTTAAAATATAGCTAACCGTGCATTTCGACATTTGAATACACGAATTTGTTACATGTAGTATATTACAACGTATTTTGTTTCTCTACTACAATTTTCACAGAGGTGCAAATAGCAACAATGCAACTATAGAAACTAGCTATTTTGTATAAGTCTAAATTTTATTCTTGTCTATACTATTAATTACAATATGCACTTGTCATAAATGACTGTCGCAATTCGAGATAGTGTGCGCCGGAACAACATCTAGCGAGCAGTACTGTAGCGTATTTCGAGGATCGAACGAGCTGCCATCGAACATTCAGCAACCAGTCACCGCACATCGAGCAAGCGCGTTCTAACAAGTTTTGAGCATAAAACGAATTGTTATCATTTCTGGTGGTAGACATGCCTTCAGCAGAATCGTAAATTATTGTTAAGTCCCCATTTGCAATTATATCAAGCTTTATCGTGAATTGTATTTCAAAGGATCGGTACACTTTAGGCACCTGAACGGTATTTATTTGTAAACATCAAATATATTTCTGGTCACTGGAGAAGATATTGATTTTAATAATTTCGCTCATTACGACAAAATTCTTTTACTAATGATGTAACTTGAATTAAACATCCTAAGACCAAAGCATTGCTGTAGTTGGGCGCACATTTAAATTCACCATACGTAAGAATCTATGAATTTATATAAAAAAGAGCATACTTAAAAATAGCTTGTACTCTTAATAAACTTAGTCAATTATGAGAGTTTTGCGTTAGCAATTTTAAGAATCCTAACCACTCATTCAAGTATTCGTTTTTGCTGGCGTCTTTATAGCTTTAGCAAGTTGTTGGGGGTTTTGCTTTAGCAATCTGGGCTTTCATTGAGAATGAATTAGAATCATAACTGGTGAGTCACCATAAGCAGTTTTTATTTTTATACCATAGCCCAAGTTTAAGAGAATATCTATCATAAATTGAGAATCAACAGTTTTTCTATTAATAGACGTACCTGAAATTTTAACATGAATTTGCATATAAACTTTGAAATTCCTCAAGATGAATGGCTATTTATATATTCAAACAATAACACCCGTGTTATTTTCTAACGCAGCTACCGATCCGCGTTTATAATCATGATTGTTTAAACTATTTTTAGTATTCAGGACCTTTCGACAGGCATGCACTACAAATGAAACATAAGTTTCAGAATGAAAATTTGAAAATATAAACCTGTAAAAGCAAAGTTTCATCTTTAAAGCCAACAAGGTGGTTTGATACGCAATGGAAGAGCAGTATAAACTATTAAATTATTTTTGAAATACTAAACATTAGAATTCAAAACTTGGATACTAAAACAAACTTTGAAATGTCAAAACACAGTTTGGTATTTCAACAATTTAGTTGTTTGCATTGTCGTTCCAGCACTTATCAAATAATTTTTATTTGATTTGAAAAATTAAACATTATAGTATGCTTGATGTTTGTAGCTTCAAACTGATAAGTTAATTAGATACTTTAGCGGAAGGGTGTTTGAAACCATTGAATTTTGCAATATCAAATCTCAGTTTGACATTCAAAGTTTATTTAGGGATATGTGTTTTAAACTTTAGTGCATGCTATTTAAAACTCTGGATATTGTAAGAGATATTTATGCCAAGTCTTGATGTAGACAAATAAAATATCGAGTCCAATTCTAACAGTGCTTTTCAGAACATCTTGCCGATTTGTATATTTCCTGTTCTCCGGCAATGAAGAAGAGTACGTTCCAGAAGCAGCCGCTGATACACAAGAATCAAACCTACACGACGCTAACGCGCATCACGGTTTAAGGTGGTTTTTGCTTTTTATTTTTAAAAATTTGAGTCATTGAATAATGAATCAAACAGTCGATAAACTAAGTATTATCAATATTGCCGTACATTAGCAAAGACCTGGTGTAATTCTGTATTTTTCTTTGCTCACATAAATATTTTTTTAGGTTTTTATAATATTTAATCCTAGTCGTTTCTGACGGCTTCTTCACCAATAATGATCGTCTGGACCAAACACTTTTGTGCACAAAACACTAACTCAAACATTTAATGCGTAAGGGATGTATATACCAGATCATTACAGTAGAACAGTACCATGTTACAGGGTGGCATGCCTCGGTTCCGGTGCGTATTCAGCAATGGATTGTAGTCATATGCTGGTTTAAGTATTTGTGCACTGGCATGTGATACATAATTGCTATGAGAACTGAATTTTAATAACTGTTCTAGATATTGAAGTCAGATTTGGTACTTTACTGGAGTTATAAGTGAGAAAAAATATCGAAGATATAAGATTAACGATTTTGCATGCTAGTAGTATTATGCAGTCAGGACCTCAAGTTAAAAGAGAGAAAACTATTACACAAAAACTCGGGAACAGAAACTCAGGATGAGTGCGGGCAACTATAAAATGCTAATAAACCCTCTTGAGAAAACATATTTATTCAATATTAAGCAGACAACCGGGACCGGTAGATGCAAAAGCTCGTTACTTAATGAAAAATTCACCTACGCATAATTTCTGGCAAATAGGGGCCTACAAAGTACCGTTCTCTTTCATTCTATAAAACAGCTGAAACAAATTTAACTCAATTGGGTTAGTCCTCCTACGACTCAGCAAACGAGTCAAATTGTGCTCAGTCTGAGTCGTGTCTCACTCAGACTGAGTCAAAGCTGACTCTTGTTGTGTCAAAATTTGACTCACGTAATGAGTCGAACAATTTTTAGCTGAGACTGAGCCAAATGTGACTCAATTTTATGAGTCATAATAGAACCACTTGACTAAGTCCAATTCTAACGCAGGGTTTACAAAGTGCAGGTCCGTTTCTGTATGGGATACCCTCCTGTCTAGTGTGCGTCTGTCTATTGCAGTACATTTCTCTTTTGATTGGCATATTATTGATTATTCTCGTCGCTTTAATCGCTCTAATAATGACCATGAAATAAGCAATGAAATGATACAATTATGGCATTTGTAAAGCACCTTATATTTGTATTTTTACTATTGCAGCAGGTTTAAGCCTTAAATTAGTAAATTAAGCAGCTTAAAATGTATTTTAGGGATTTGATTGTATGATGATCATTGATAATAGGTGGTTATGTTTTAGAGCAGCAGCCGAAGCACATACCCAGGCACCGAAGCTAAGTCCGGAAGAAATGGTAGGTTCAGCTGGAAAATCAAAAGCGTTCAATGCGTTTGGAATCAACATGATGACCGATGAACAGCCGGAAACTCATCATGAAGCGTAAGTAAATACGTCATGTAATGCTATTTAAAGCCAATCGATGGGGCCGCGCCCGAAATAAGAAAGCGAGAAAACTAGTTACGAATTAAGGTTAAAAACTATTTCCATCTTTTTAAGCAACGCCCGCCAATTTAACTTGTCACAAAACAAATTGATGAAATTCTTATCAATATTCTTAGCAAGTTTCATTTGGATCCTTTAAAGTTTAAACAAGGCACTAAAAGTAATACCAAACATTAATTTAAAGAAATTATGACAATTGAGGTAAACTTCAGAACAGAAGCAGCCATCGACACTGAAAAGGATGACATTGTATATGACTAATCGAACCATTGGTATATCGTCAATTAGCTTCATTGCTGTAGAAAACGCACAAGCTAAAAAACTGTATAGATCATCTGATAAAACTTCTGAAAAGATTGAAAACGAAATATAATACTTCGTTGCAAAGGCTATAACTTAAAAACGTCTTGATGACTTTAAATAAATTTTCTTATTTGGATTATCTGTAAACTTCACACGTTCAGGTGCCAGTGTTGAATAATCCTCTTCTTTAGATCAAAACCAGCCTATATCTGTATTTGACTGTTAGTGACATAGATGGATATAGTTTTAGCGACATACAGTTTACAATAGGTGGATCAATTGTTTCAGTGAAATTTCTCTAAGAATGTTTACAGATATACTTCAGGAATTATTTCTACAACAACGGCGTAAGAGCGCCATGCTTAAAACTGAAATTTTATGCCAAAATAAATTCAAAATCAAGTTTTGCGTCTGCATCATTGATTTGGCTCAAATTATGCGGCGCATACAGGCAGCGACGTCGCAAGCTCTTTAAAAGTGGAGAGGCCCGCAACAATACAAAAATTGGCCGATTGTTTACATTCGTTTTATTATAACCTCATTAGTTAATTTTTTTCACATTAGTAAAAAGTGAAGATTCCCTCTGCAGTCTCCTTGCGACGCGCCTGCATACAGTTCTGTGACAAACATCTGCCACTAAAGTAGAATAGATATTTTGCACCAACATCTCCAAAATTTCGGTCTTGTTATTACGAGATGCGCAAAAAGTTTTACTGTTGTTTTCTGTGTCGGAGTTCACTTGGAAATGAGCTCAAACTCAAAAACTCTGTCCCTCGATTAAATTTAAATATGTTACCATGGCAGGCGGATATATGGTATGATTTGACTGATATGTGTTTAAACCACTACCTGCGCACGTTTCTACTGACACAGTCCATATATAGACAACTTCAGTAATGGAACAATGCCGAAATAACATCATTTATACTTAGTGTTTAGCTGTTAAGTGTCGAAATTTATTGTTTACATTTTACCTGTAATTTTATATGTGCGTATGGGCATATGTAGGCTGTCCCATAATTAAGTATAAATGTTTAACCTATTACACCAAAATAACAACGTTGAATAATGATTCCAAAGTTTTACTGCAATTATTACTAACCTTAACGTAGATTTTTTCTCTATCCATTTCAATTTGCACACCAAACTGACGTCCACAAGTTGAATTTACACCAGGGCTGAAACACACGGCTCGGAAAAATTTCATTAGCATTTGGGTAGCAGAATGGATACCTCCCGTGAAGAAGTTCTTCAACTAGTTCAACATCCGAGGCTTCCTGGCGTATATCCATTGCTTGAAAACATTCTAATGGAAAATATCACACGGCGTTAAATTGTGTGAGCGACCAATAAACTTAAATGGATCCCGGCCACTCAACCATATGCCAGAAAAATCCTAATCCAAAATATCCCGTACATTCTTGGTGTAGTGGGGTAGGGCGTCTGCATCATAATTGGTGCGAATAATAAACTATAATGTTGGTCTAAAAGAGAAACAAAACAGTTTACGATTATCTGGCTTGGATATTACATACAGACGTTTTAAAGACTTATATTTAATTATGGGACACCCTATATATTTAAGCTAAGATTATTTTTTACAGGTAGAATGTTCAGTATTCTGAATCAATAATGCATTGTTTTGCATTCCCTGTATTGGCTATGGCTTTCCGACTAATTAAATAAAAAACAAAAGTTATGTTATTGATCCAAATGTCCCAACGAATAATCTACTTTAATAGTTATCCCATAGGTGTCGAAGGTCCGTCGGCTTAGGCTGGCGTAGATGCTCTTGGCAAGGCGCGGTGCCTTCGGGGGGTAAATGTGGCTTGGGTTCGACTCTTAAGAGGCGGCCCATTTCCCATCGACACCTATGACTTAACCAGTCTATCGTATTAGGTAGACGTGCTCGTAAATGGCGTTCCCGTTTGACAGCCATCACATATGCTTACAAAATTTGTCCTGACTTTATTCAGATCAGAAAATCATACTGGTCAGGCAGATACGCAAGGAAGCAATAACACTAAAACCGATCCTGCAGCTGGAACCACGCCGACACAAACGGTATTTCGTTTAATTTACTTCTTTACTGGCAGATATATTTTCAATTTTGTAAAATTAATTCAAAGTTAGCTATCGCCTAAGTGAAGAAGACGGAGCGAAAGTGTCTACTCTGTTGAAAATTTCACATCTTTATTGTATAAATAAGTGTCAAAATGGTAAAACAGGCAGGGTATGGTAATTATTTTTAGATAACTGTATAAAAAGTTTACTAGATAACTATACAGGTTAACAAACAATATATTCCAACTTAGTATGTACTTACTTTAGCGAAATATGTGTATCTTTACAAGGTCTAAATTTAGGTTTTAAAATATCCAAAGTCTTACAGCTTCAAATTCTCGATCATTTAATGTTTCCCCCTACAACGAGGGGGTGGGCGGCATTTGACAGAGTCCATCAGAAGTAAACATTCTTATCCAATACTGAATGTAAAGGCAAAAGTTTGATGTTCAGCATTGCTTAAACTTAGGTTTAGACTTAGATATAGGCTTTGAGGAACAAACATATATGACTACCAAAGAGGAATCCAGACATGATCACTACTATGTGAGAACTTTAAATAATCTCGCTTCCATCTCGTGCCCCAGTTTGGCCAAACTATTTCTGTGGGTTTAGCAAATTTAGACTACTGTTGTAACATATATAAATACGGTATAAAGTAGTACCACATATTAATAGAACTTCAACAAATTAATATGTTTAAAATCATATCTGTTCATGTTAGAAAATGGAGACTGGTATTATTGCGTAGCAAATTTAAAACACTTTTACATTTCAAACTATTCCAATTGAACGTGTTTTATTATATATCCAGACACATGACTGTTTTGTTTGATAAAATGTTTGTGATAAGCGTGAAATGCTTTAACTGCGGTTTCTGCTCAAGGCTTTATGTAGCTTGTACTTTATCAGATGCTTCTTAGAAATTGTTCTATCTACTACAGGTAGACTGATTGCAAAAATACAACATTAAATATTTAGTATTTTGCGAAACTTAGAAAAATTTAAAATTCCCTCCCAAACTTTAATCAAGTTTGGAAGCAGAACACAGCTTAAACTGAGCAGAAAATTTAATGATATTTTCAAAATGCGCCGAAATCTTTTTTTTCCTGTGATAAAGTTACAACTTCGAAAAGATGGCAAAAAATATTGGAAAATTACGTATATAGGGATTATGCGCACGTAGTTGCTTTCTACGCAGCACATTATTTTTAACATATTACTAACGGTATTGTAGTAGCACATATCAAAACAAACAAAAGACACAATTAACTAGTTGAACAATGTTGAATTTATAAATATTTCGGTTTCTATATCTAATGCGGCGTTCACGTTATAAGGTCACCCCTGTTTGGAACTTTTGACCCCCTGTAGTCGCGACCCTACCGTATAGACAGTCAGGGTGACACCCATACTGTAAATCAAATGCCGAGGGTGTACGACACACCCTTAGCTACTAAATTTTTTCTAGACAGTGTCGTACACACCCTTAGCTACCAATTTGGCGCGAATTAACTATAACGGACACCGTCTGTAGCGAATGGCGTTTATTAGTCAACTGTCCTGTGGAGTTTTTCCTAAATTCTCGATATTTGTATCTAGCCCATATGAACATTGCTCAAATATAATTCCGAACAGTGTCAATAAAACTGCCAGAAGACACGGTGTGCCTGACACTGTCGGCAAGTGGTAATACGCGTAACTAACTACCGTTGAAAAAATTTATTAAAAACATTGGGGTGTCTAAGACACCGTGTTGTCAACAGTGTGTCTGACACTGTGTGGGGTACATAGGTTCCAAACGTTGGGGACATTATAACGTGAACGCCGCATAAGAAATAGTTTAAACCGTATTACTTAGAAGATTCCTTGGCAAGATGTTAACCGCATCCACAAAAATACTGCCTATGTCAAAATATACATATATGAAAATAATTTGGTACGAAACCAGATAATGCGTTGGGACCGTTGAGTTTCACGTCATTGTTAACTATTAGTTAGTTAATCTAAGGCTTGAGTCATGAGTCAAACTTGAAAACATCGCAAAGAAGGGTTAATTAACGCGTTTAAAAAGTATAGTCACTCGCAGTTGAACCTTCTATCAAATTGGAACTTTCATTACAAAAACATTGCCAGAAAATTTAAACCAAATACTGTAAGTAAATGGTAACCACAGCAATTCTATCTGCACTATTTTGACGCAAAAGTGGTGGTTTATTCTCTATTATTCCTTTGCCAAAGGGTTTGTTATTAAGATATTCTGCCTCCGGGTGCAACATCTGTCGTAATGTGTGCCGTGAAAATTTTTATTGCATAGATAGTAGATATGCAGATATTTTGTTACATGCCGTTGGTTAACGCAATCAATGGTAAAAAATAACAAATATCTGTTCATCCGTTACAGATATTGCACGGCTCTTATGATACATTGATACATTGCTTTAGAGAAACCAAGCCACAGCATATCTATCTTGCGGCAAAACACTTTTATTTAGCAATGAAAAAGAAATTTTTAATGTTTTCATGTCATGGGGAAATTTTTTGAATAAGTTATTGGTCTCTACGCAATACATTTTGTAGAGCCCTGTGCATATACAAAAGTTGGGAAATGTCCACCCGACGGCGCAGTACAAATAATTAATCGTTGAAATTGCCTATGGGGTAAACTCAATAGTGATTAAGGTTACTTTGACATCCACAACGTTCGAAAACGCGTACTTGCACATTTAAATTTAGGATTTGTCATGACATAACAGTTTGGTTCCCCATCATAATAGTTGTTAATGTAATAGAATTATTAATATGTTGATTATTTTGTAATTAGTTTAATAACGCATACTTGATCAATAAATAAACACATACTTATCTTATATATTTATGTTATATATAAATTTCTTAAAATTTATATTTTATATTATAAATATATTTAAATTATACATAAACATTTTATCTTAAAAACGTTTCTACGGCGTAAGACCTGGAGTAGCTTTGCGTAATTCACAGTTACCTTATCGTAGATGGGTCGTATAATGTATAACTAAGACCAGATAGCTAGTACAAAAATGATGTAGTAATTAGATAATTATCTTACGTTTGGCCAAATGAGTTTATGGAATTTTTATATTTCATCAATTTCACCGCGTACTAAGCTATTATTTCAGTTTGGAACCAACATTTTCATACGACGTTTGACTCTTATTTTGTGAATATTATTTCTTATTTATCTTAAAAATCCATTTTTAGCGATGCACGGTATAATGGGTGGTTTGCACACAGTCTTACGAAAAGTGTGGGAAGAATCTTTAGGAACCCCACGTTTATTATTTTTCTACATACTACGTATTTGTAAAAGTACGTACAATTAATTGTCGTACAAATGATTACAGGCTTAGCATTTAGTATAAAAACAGGGGTAATTATTATTGAAAACTGTTTCATTTACAGAAATGAGAATTCCTAATGTTAAATAAATTAAGGATTTATCCTATCATGGCGATTTCGGGTATGCGATATCCACGAACATGGTGAAAGATGCGCTTAACGTTGGAATAGCCAAAACTGAGCTTCTCTTGATCATGCGCCTTTTCGAACATGTTAGAGTAATGCTCTAATATATATATACTTCTTCTTGTATAACAGAAAGACTTAATACCTAAAGAGATCACATTAAAATAATTTATACTGAATTAGGGTTTCATGATATCTTCCACCAAACTTTAAATTTTCAGCCACCGACAGAATCGCAGGAAGATAAAGAGAAGTCCAAGCCAAAAATGTAAGTATTTATAATATTTGTAAGTAGTCTCTCTTAGCAACTTGCTACTGTTGTAAGTTTTTGTAATCAACAACGGCAAAAATTGTGTATTTTTTGAGCACAAGCATTTTTTTTCGGACTTCAGTAAATATTTTGGAGCTACCTTACATTTCAGTACATTGATACTATTAACAACAAACTATCTAAATGGACAAAACTGTCAGAAAAGCATGATGGTATTCAACTAAATTCTTCTAAGATGAAAGTAAACTCGAACTTGAACAATGTTTATAAATTTAGGGATCGGTTTAGGTGTTTCCCAGCGACAGTTTTATCCGTATCACGAAAACAGTATGTAATAATATAGCATTTAGCTAACCATAGTAAACTTTTTGTAACTTTTCTAGCAAGTCGCCAGAACAATATGGAAAGAACGTTGGATTATAGACATCAATGTGTAAAATTATTGAACAAGCTAAAAGATTTTACTGTGGGCCAAGAGCAAGTCACGCGACTCAAGTTTATCATTACGCTTCTGTTTTGGTGATAAAATTTATTATTTTCAGAGCGGAGCTTGAGGGCATAAAAATTAATTGTAAACAAAATATCGAGGTTGAAACTACAAGTGTACTTCTTAATGTACTCTGTTGCGATTTGCAGATAATTGCTATTTGCGTTTCAAATATTGTGTCATTTTATTTAAGAACTGTGCTGAGATTCTTTTATGTATTAGGTTGGCTTAACCGATAGAAAAAGTCGCCCGGGACGGTTTAGTTCTATTGCAACTGCACTATCTTTAGTTTTATGCACCGGGATTTTTATAAGGCAAGGAGGATGGAAACCGAACCCTGATTAGCCCTACGCGACCCCTAAAAGACATTTGCTCCTTCACAGACTCCTATAATTTTCATTTTTCACCACCACAAATTTTGAAGCCCCACATTTTCTCTAATTTTTCCGAATTTTCGCTGGAAATTTATCTAATTTCCTTCATTTCTACTAGAATTTAGCCAAATTTTTGGCTGATTTTCCACAATTTTTGCTTAAATTTATCACCATGTTACGAAAAATATCGATATTTGCAAAAGCCCATGCCTTGACCTCCAGTTATAGGCCTTCCCTCTTGACAAGCGTCACATCTGGCTTTGGGTCTCTAGCAACTAATTTCAGATGTGTGAGAAAACCCAGTACAAACATAAACGTATTTACCACTTGACTGCCCTCTTAGTTGTAACAAATATAAAAAGCTAAATAATATTAAAATTGCTGTATATATCTAACTATTTGATTTTGTTATTTTAATCTCATTGAAAAGAAACAGAATTTGCGAAATGTTAATATTTCTTAAACTGTTTCGAAATCCGTGTAATTCGAAAATATAGTTTGTTAATTGGATACATTTATTATTTCTTTGGCGTTGCGAGCAGGAGTGAAAAAGAGCCCTATCATGGGAAAGTTGTCCATCATGGGACAGGTGTACAAGCAAAAATGTGACTGCAACCAATCTGCTTATGTAGTTCCTGCTCAAATGCCCAAAAAAACTTATGTCGCAACATATGGCTATTAAAACGATATTAGCGTCTCGAGTGATTTTATGTTCCTTGGTTAACACTTTGTTTAACCGACCTCTTTAATCATATTACGACCGGTGTTAAGAATATTTGTTAAATCGCAAATTAACAGAGCTTTCCTTATCCGATACTAAACGCGTAAAGACTACCCTGTGCTCATTAACGGATATACACAATCAACAACAACTAAAAGTTTTGACAACATGGCTCCTGAAAGCTACCATTGCAATAATGGTTAAAAGCACAGCTTCATTTTATCGATTTTTGTTATATATTGTATGTCAAATATAATTAGATTTTCGACAATTTTTTGCTAAATAATGCTTTACAAAATAAATCTCGGTACTTACAAACAAAGTTCACTAATGCGCATATAGTACAGATTCCGTGAATATTTTTTCAGTGGTGAATCAGTCGCAATGACAACGGGTCTCACAACATCAAACTTAGCAATACCAGAGCCTGAAAGTGGCGGTCGCGCCGAATCTGATATTTATGAGCCAAAAATTGCAGAAAATACGTCTAAAAAATCAGGATCTCTCTGGGTAAGTTTATAAGACCGACCGATATTTACAAGCCAGCTTTCTATAGCTTACTGTCCGACTTACGATTTAGACACCATTTGTATCAAGATTTGAATTTTGCCAGCGATTTTTTAGCTTGTGTAAACAAACACATTCAATAGTCAATATATATTTTACATGTAACTCAGAGTGCGTAGAGAAAGAGTAGGTAGGAAAACTTCATAGCGCTGTAATGTTACACTTGTTTGATGACACAGACGTGTTCAGCGCATTTAATTTCATTTATGGTAGGTAACTTTCCACAGAATGTGGTAGAAGAAATATGGGGGTATGTTTGACCGTACGCTATTGAGTCGAATCAGATAAAAAGTAGTCACCGGGTTATGCGACGTCTGCCTTAAACAGGGGAGGTGGGTCGCGCCTACCCTCTACAAATCTACAGGCCCCGAGCTATTTTCATAAAATGGGGGATTATATGCGTGATGACCCTTTCAGAAATGAGTGGGAGATCGTAAAGTCAAAAATGTCCGTGTCACAAAGCACGTGTTAACATTATCGCACTGGCAAATATTATACTCTTCTCTTATGCACTCTTGATGTAACCAACCATTTTAGAGTATCACAATAAAGTTATCAAGTGGTCTACTGGACAATCACTGGTTTTACGGACTTATAACTTTTATGGGTCTTATTAAATGGATGGTTCTGTTTCCAAGACTTGGCTTGTGGAAAGTGTGTGTAAGTATTTCAGCCGGGTTGTATGCTTACAGTGCATCATTGAATATAGTTTAAACTATTAATTTTGAAACTTGTTCTTTGGTAACGTAACAAAGACTTTATTACCCTGTATATTTTTGCGAATATAGAATATATCTTCGTATGAATATATCCATAGTTACATACATAGTTAGTTATATGCAAACATTCATATAATAGATAAGTAGATTAATAGATATTACATTGTTTATTATTACAGAAAAATGTATGTGTGTTATTCCGAAATTTAATATTTTTAGTATATCTTGGCACGTCAATTTTATCCACTTAAAAACTTGTCAACGATCGCAACAGTTTTCCTCAATATTATATTGCTTGGATATGAGGTAAGATGGGATTTGGTTGTCCTGTGCTATATCATTTGCGGTTATAGTTCAATGATTTCACTGAACTTAATTTAAACACGTCAGAATTTACTTCTTAGTGTACGGCGAAATTGTAGTGGAACATTATTTTACAAGAATTTGCTTGAGTTCATTGCAAATTTTAGTAAAGCTTTAGTTAAAGTGCGTTTTATTAACGCAGCTCGCTGGATGGAACTTAAGGCTAGAAAAATTATTGATGTGAAGCATTTGGTATCTCAGCTTTTAGAAAAATTATTGACATGCCAGTGATAACTCCACCTGTTAACCTACCAGTTCGAATTGAAACTAGAAACACAAAATATTCTTGCATCAGCATGTAATTCTTTTTCGATTCATTGACTTAATTTACTTACAGTTACGAAAATTTTCAGCAGTTCATGAAGTAATATTTTACAAGCATTTTAACGGCGAATTTAAAACGAAAACGAGCTAAGCATGAAAACTTTGTTTAAGAGATATATACTGCTTTGTTCTAACAACTGACTGACTGCGTGTGCTAGCAGCGCACGTACCAGCAATACGTCCTTTCTATCCAGCTTTGTCCGCTATCATACGGGTTGATGTAATATTGTACTTTATGCATCATTTACAATAAGTTGCGTGCGCATGATCCTAATTATGTCTCGCGTTCAAATGTGCTAGCAACTATGTCACGCATACAGTCCAGCTCGACTATTAAAGTTTTGAATAGCATAGCTAGGCTATGCATTTGTCATCGAGTGTCGATCCGGACTGAGCTTTTGTCACGAGGCGTTCAGTCGAGTCCTATAACTTAAGCCATAGACTTGTTAATCCGCGAACATTACGTTTTACTATTCGTATCTAAATAATGCCGCAGAAGCGACATCCAGATTGAAACGTTAATGGTATATATTAAACTTATATATAACTTAGAATTAGTGTGAAAATACTATACAACAAAATGCTATTACACTAAGCACAATACTAAATAAAATTTCTCAATTGACAGTTCAGAATGACGCTCCGTTTCTCACGCAGAGCCTAGCTAAACTCACTGTTTGTCACATTACGACTAGCTAAGCTATAAAAATGTACCATAGTAGGCCAGCTAAGCTATAGTTCACCCGAACTAGTTGAGTTGGAAGAGTGACATAGTTTGGCTCTGGCGCACGCATCGTATCGTAAATGATGCATTATTGCATAGGACTGGTGCTCAACTGGAGCCAAAGATCGATTCAAGCTAAAACAAGTTCATAAAAATTTGTGCAGTTTTTTGTACACTAGCCCATCCCTTTGATGCACGGCTGAATTTGTGTATTGTCGATTATTTGACAAACTGACGCCGCCGTCAGGGATCGAACCGGGCTGTACGGATGAAAGTTGCGTACGCTAATCGTTGCCCTAATTCAGTTATGTCAAGTCCCCGTGTGTTATTTAGAGTACAGACATAATACGAAAAATTTATCAAAATATGTAATGAGAAGTCTTTAATGTGTAAACATTTAAAACAAAAGTATATGCGCCTTAAAATATGATTCTATTTCAAGCTTTTCCTAAAGATTGGATCAGCTGAGTAAAAATGGATTTCGCTTACTTTGGCGGCAATAACTATGACTAACTTGAGCTATACTGTCAAACTAAATTCAAATAACAAGTCAAAATTAACTAACTTATTGTTGATGAAGAGTTCATTATTTTAATGCATAGGTTACGTTTGAAAAGCCCGATATCGCAAACGGTAGTGGTTCTGGTTTGAACGGTGGTTCCGGCCTGAACGACACCGATTCAGTGACTGAAGAAATCGATCCTGAAGATATGATCGAATTTGTTGAACTGAAGGAACAGTTTCAATTTGTTGAGCCGTTTATACCGGTTTTGTCGATTATACATTTTGCAACGGCAGCATGTATTGTGATCGCTTATTGTCAGTTGAAGGTTGGTGGATATTTGCATATTATAAAGAGTGGTTTTGTAATGTTACACGCGAATGCGTCTCAAACAGCAGTTATTAACCACAGTTTTGTGCTACCAACATTTTCACGGACGCTTCTGAGAAATCGTTTTACCTAGTACCGGCAGATTGATTTCGAAATATTCAACATTATAATTAGTATCGTTATAGATCGCCCAATTTATGACCAAAGGATTGACAAAATTTGTACTCGTAAAATTTAAATATTTGGTTTTGCTTGACCCGAGAAAATTTCCATGTGCGTGAAATTTATCAAGATCCAGTAACTTTCAAATTACTGAGTTATGTTTGTTCACCAATGATGACAGTTACAACGTGGTTACAATTTATTAACACTAATTACAATTTATTAACACTCATCAATTTCCAGATTACTCGTTTTTGATGCTCACACGAGTTTTGAAAATTACTGGCTGGTTCGAATTTATAAAAATTCCAGAAATTATCAAATTACTGGTTAATTTTGATGTACATACTCTTTGCGTTTTGACCGTTAATATGTGCATTTTCAAAAATTCCTTTGGATGTGATACAATGTTTGCGTAAACAAGTTGCGTATATTTGTACCAGTTGGCATCAGAGGTTGAACAATTTCTTTTTTAGTAGACCAAGGTATTACCAAGTTTAGCTTTTGAATTAAGGCTTTTAACAAATCTGCTTAATACCTGTTATAGCGTTTTTATAATGAAAGCCATACATTTGAATCTCACGATCACAATAGTTTCAGCTCATTAATTAGCCGACTTCATGAAAATATAATGCATAAATATAACAAAACATACACAGAAGTTTGTGGGATAAACTGTCCCCACAACGTAGCTAGCAAGAAATGTGTTTAAAACGACAGTTTCTAATGAGGGAATTATGTAGTCTTCATTTTCTAACACGCATCTAACAAATCGATCTTCCTACTGAAAATAAATTGATTTCAAAAATCTATTTTATTAACATTTATCTTCCAAATTTAAGTTGTATCACATCTGTTTAAATTATTTTGCGAAACGGATACGAATATTTAAAGCAGAATCCTTTAAATTAACAAAACATTTAAGAGAAAGTACTACTCAAATTAGTGTGGCCTCTATTATTGTACAAAACTTCGCATTATTTTCAAACGAGCCATGGCTATTCTCTGATTTTATGAGAAATCAAGTGTGTCCTCTTTACATCACATGAAAATATTGAAAGATTGCATGTCTTAACCATTGCAAGCTCGCAGCTCTTTTCTACGCAACAGTGTTTTTATATACTACTAATTTTTATTATCAACTATGGAACAAATAATATGGTCGCAATTTTATAACATATGACTATATTACTAAAAATACCGTAACGATGAAATATTATGAAGATCATTCTAGCGTTTAGGCAGATTTTACTCCTGGAAAATCACTGATGTTCAAACTATATACTTTTTCTCAACTAAAGGTAAAAGAATTTTACTAACGATAGAATCAACGGTGTTCTTGAAAAATTAAACCATGTCAGAAGCGCAGTTTATGGAAGAAGGGTGTATTTTGATTCAGTCTTATCACAGCGAGGACATTTGTATTTTTTCTTTATTTCGCTTAATATATTAGGGTATATACTGTTGATGAGTTAAAAACTTCATGCCATATACATGACAAACAAGCAGACTATCGTATCACAACATGTTCTGATTAATTCAATTATAATTTTCTTGGCTTAAATTAAGTGCTCGTAAATCGAGCATTGCAGAAAATAATAGAGTAAAACAATGTTTGTACGCTCTAGGAGATTCGTTCGTTAAGGATTGACGTGTGATACATACAATTAATTAATTAATTAAATGTAATTTCACGTCGGTTACAAACTATTGCGGACAGTTAGCGAATAATTTGCGACAAATTCACAAACAGCTGTTGAAGAACTGTTCATTTTTCGCAAATAGTACACGAAATATTAGGGAACAGTTTGTTAATGATTTGCTTTTATTTTTGCCCATAATGCAGTTGGCCCGAATAACTCAGAGGGTCTTAAACAAAAAAAGCCATGCCGCTTTTGATATCAAGCTGAAGCTGTTAGAATGGAAGTGAAGGTCCTGATTTGAAGTATATCGTAAGCCTAAGTTGGGGCTGCCGTCCCCGAATACCAGCTCTAAACTGTTCTTTTTTTATGGCGCTATGACTTACGGCAACTCAGGGTTACATTG
>JASANE010019766.1:0-13104 GCA_030248225.1 Trileptium ribeirensis | reverse complement strand
TGTCCGTACCTACTCGTTCAGTTACGTATTGCTGACTGATTTACCAAGTTTAACAAGCGCACTGGCGGGTGCTTGACGCGAGATTTATGTTAGCCAAACATACCCTAAGTACTTCTGCGTAAGCCATACTCTGTTACCGAGTTGGACCGGTCTAATTCAAACGTACCCCACAAACTTCGGGATGTGTAGAATAGCTGCTACAAGCATCGACCTGGCTTTGATTTAACAAAATCCTGCAGGTTATTATGAAAAATTCCTGCTAAAATTATGTGCCCTACTTACGTTTCACACGACAAATTGGTTAGTTAATCGCTTCTTTTGCTTGGTTGTATTGGAGCCTGATCATTCTATATGATCATCAATATATATTACATATGTTTGGATTACAGGATGAAGTAAAAAACGTGGAAAATCTCAAACAAAATTTTTAAACCGGAATTCCTGTTCCGGTATGGTTTTTGCCCTTTGCCGGAACCGCAACCGGAACACGATTTTCGCCGGAACCGGAATTCCGGTTACTCCCTGAGGCTTACTGTTAGTTACACAGCAAATATTATCAAATAATATAATAGCAAATATTATAAAAAAGCACCTTCTCAAAAGTTCAAAGTCTATGTCTCAAATCCTTCGTACACCATGAAATGCACCGGTAATAGCGAATGGCAGTCCGATATACAGCTTTTGGAGTTTGAATAAAAGTTAATAAATTTTAGGATATGTTTTTTCACACCCGGATTTTTCGGATATCCAGCACAGTAAGCATATCATGGCCATCACTAGTAGCTGACACCATATCAGTTTTTAAAATGAAATTTTTATGGTATAGTCTACAACATACTATTACCGACACTACACTAGCTATACTATGTATACTATCTGAAAATACCATCAGAAACTACCTTTTCAAATACTGCCTTAAAAGTACCTGGAGGAACGAACTAGGTTCCTGGGGGCGATAAATTCAGTTTTCCACCTCGGTCAAGCGAGGGTGTGCTGAAAAACGCGAAAATAGCGTAGCTGGCCTATAGAAAGTAAATATACAATAACAATCCACATTCAAATATATATACAATAAACCCATTTATCTTAATGGCAATATATACTGTTTTAGCCCCGCTGGGCAAAAATTTTAGTTCTATAAGAAAAATTGCTATATTTTTGCTTCGCTGACAAAAATTCGGCCTCATTCGAACCACCATAGTCGATTTACGGAGCGTTTTTTATTTAAGGCCTGGTTACGGGGTCAGAGGACAAAATGACGATTTTTTATTTTCTAGCCCTTCACGGAAGTAAGATTATTTTTTCTAATTTTACTGTTAGCTCGCTTTTACCGTCCTGGGTAGGCTGATAGCTTGCACTTGGGTGTTCTCGGGCATGGGAAACTTATTGCCGGTGTTAGTTTTGTTCTGGTTTGTCAAGTATATGTAATATCCACGTGTGGCGCATCGACGGTATGCTATAGAGATCTGATTGGCTGTGCAAGCAAAGGTGCAGGTCTACCTATATTTCACTACGCTCTACAATCTCGATAGAGTAACTAGTTGTATGTATCTTGACGTGTTCTTCGGTTTCATGGGGTTCACTTTAAATCGAAGTTTCGACTGGGTTGAACCAGGGCGCGTTGTCAAAGTAAATTTCATTTCACGTCTGCATAACGAAAGTACGCAAGTGGCTAGAATTCACCGAATGGAGAATTATTCATGAGGCCCAACATTTTTCTGCTTAAAGGAATCCCCAGTGAAATATTTCAAGAAGAGCACTTGCACTTAATATATTGTCTTACTGCGGCATTTGTCTAATTAAGAAAATACGTCACAGTTCATCCTGGGTGTCTCTGGAACTATTTTATTTGTGGTCTTGGACACTGTTTTGTTTCTTGCTTTTCCACGGAGTGGCCGTTGTATTTCGGAGTCCAGGGGGCACGTTTTTAGCCGCCCACAGGTATGAGGTTTTCCTTTTGGGCCAGTTCAGCCCCCCTCCCCAGCTCCCCAAGGGTGTTTTCTCTCACAACTTAATAATCGGCCAATTTTTGTCAGCGAAGCAAAAAATATAGCAATTTTTCTTATAGAACTAAAATTTTTGCCCAGCGGGGCTAAAACAGTATATATTGCCATTAATATAAATGGTTTTATTGTATATATATTTGAATGTGGATTGTTATTGTATATTTACTTTCAATAGGCCAGCTACGCTATTTTCGCGTTTTTCAGCACACCCTCGCTTGACCAGGTGGAAAACTGAATTTATCGCCCCCAGGAGCCCCCTAGTTCGTTCCTCCAGGTACTTTTAAGGCAGTATTTGAAAGGTAGTTTCTGATGGTATTTTCAGATAGTATACATAGTATAGCTAGTGTAGTGTCGGTAATAGTATGTTGTAGACTATACCATAAAAATTTCATTTTAAAAACTGATATGGTGTCAGCTACTAGTGATGGCCATGATATGCTTACTGTGCTGGATATCCGAAAAATCCGGGTGTGAAAAAACATATCCTAAAATTTATTAACTTTTATTCAAACTCCAAAAGCTGTATATCGGACTGCCATTCGCTATTACCGGTGCATTTCATGGTGTACGAAGGATTTGAGACATAGACTTTGAACTTTTGAGAAGGTGCTTTTTTATAATATTTGCTATTATATTATTTGATAATATTTGCTGTGTAACTAACAGTAAGCCTCAGGGAGTAACCGGAATTCCGCTTCCGGCGAAAATCGTGTTCCGGTTGCGGTTCCGGCAAAGGGCAAAAACCATACCGGAACAGGAAAAATTCCGGTTTAAAATTTTGTTTGAGATTTTCCACGTTTTTTACTTCATCCTGTAATCCAAACATATGTAATATATATTGATGATCATATAGAATGATCAGGCTCCAATACAACCAAGCAAAAGAAACGATTAACTAACCAATTTGTCGTGTGAAACGTAAGTAGGGCACATAATTTTAGCAGGAATTTTTCATAATAACCTGCAGGATTTTGTTAAATCAAAGCCAGGTCGATGCTTGTAGCAGCTATTCTACACATCCCGAAGTTTGTGGGGTACGTTTGAATTAGACCGGTCCAACTCGGTAACAGAGTATGGCTTACGCAGAAGTACTTAGGGTATGTTTGGCTAACATAAATTGCGTCAAGCACCCGCCAGTGCGCTTGTAAACTTGGTAAATCAGTCTAAATTAAAGTAAACTAATGTTATCTGCAACGCAGCTAGAAACTGCTTTCTTCGCAATGAACTGTATTTATTGAAACTGTGCGAGCAGCATCACAGTGTGTCTCATTTATAGCATCCTGATTAGAAAGTTATCATCATTATGATCTAAATGACGTGCACTGTTTGTCCAAGGCTAGCCTAACCAGTGTCTCTGACCACTGATCAGAAAATTACCTTCTATCTATTATTTTCTGTTAGAATCATATAAACCAATAATTTTAAGTTTCTTACAGAAGAACATGCAACAAACGTATGTGTAGTAAAGGGAGGCGACTAGAGACAGAGCGAAAGTGTGTATTCTACGCAGCACATTCGATTTGACGCAGTAAACGCAATGGTGTATAGTGGAAGACATTTTTTGCTCTGAATGTCTAAAAACCGACATATTTGATCGATAAATAAACGTTATTAGCTTCCTCAGTCTCTTTAAAGTTTCAGAAAGGCAATAATACCATCGCAATACATTAAGTTTAATGTAAAAGTTATTTTTAATGCGTTTTAAATCCACTATACCTTCATTTCTTCCATTATCTGTTTTACTATATATAAATTTCGAAGACCAGGTTCCGGTTACGGATCCGGTTTAAATGGACGGTTCCGGTTGCTGGTTCCGGTTCCGGTAAATTTCGGTTCCGGTTATTCCCTGGTAAGCCTGTTTTAGTGAGCAGTATTTATTCAGAATAAAGTGGAAATTTCGGATTTTTGGTATATTGGGGGCCTCAGTTGGGTTGGAGAGAGCCGTCAGAACCCAACTGCATCTGAGAGAGAGAAGCTCGCATCCAGCTCACAGCTATGTCCCAACAGCCGAAGCTAAATACGTTATTTCGAATAGAAGGTGGAAGTTTGTGGTATGTGAAGTTGGTTTGGAATATATTGTCAGGAAATCACGCAATGTAGCAGGTACCATTTTAAAAATCTAATCCATTAACTTTCAAGATATAAGGTGATAATTCAAGAACGCAACCTAGTGAATTAACATAATTTGATGCGTAGCGCATGGTTGGTTGCATGTGGTTATTCACTCGTGTTGTGACTAGCATTGAGGCAACAGAATTGTCGTGGCTTATTAGTTAGCGAGCGCAACTCAAATTGCAAACGGCAACAGTTGGTTCAAATATAGTCAGAATGGAAATTAATTCATAAAACAATGGGTTGAGCCGACAGAAATAGGACCAACGTCGCCAAATAAGTGCGGTACAATTGTTTATCGGTTGTGTGATCAAAGGCACTGCTATCCAGCTTTTTGCTTCGCGAACACCCTTAACAGTTATGCTCACTTAACTTCCTTCAAATTAACAGCTTCGTCATGCTTCACCAGCTTGGCTTCCACCCTGCTTGGTTTAAATCAAAGCAGCCAATATTGCTTCAAAGAAACACACCCTCAAAACATAGGATATTAAGGGCACATTCTGAAAACTTTAGCAGATTTTTTCAACAAGCCTCACTACTTTCTTGTGCCGAGGGACAACGAAGTCTGCCGTAGACAAGTTGCGCAACTTTTGTTAAAAGGTCACCTTACAGCTGGTAGATCGATACGGATACTGGTGGTTTTTTTGCTCGATTACGGACTCGCTACTTATTTTAACATCGAACTCGCATTCACATCTAAATATTCTCAACGTTAGGGTTGTTCCACCCTGCCCAAAACCCACCGGCCATAATGTGATAGTCAGCCATAAGGCTGAAGGGCAGCCGAAAACTCACAATATTTAGAGTTTTAAAAATGAAGTATTTTGGGTTACCAACTAACCAGTAATCCGAGACGATGAAATGAAGTGCATTCGTCTCCTTGACCTAATAAAAATATAGAATACAGGAAAATTGAATGCGTAAAGCCATATATATACATGGAACAACAAAAATCTCTTCTAAGACGATCACATGACAACGCATGAATTAAGAGTTTGTCGCTTTCTACCATTTAAATATTGTACTTGGCCGCGGAATGCAATGTCACAATATCCGGGTTATACCAACGTCGCGGATAATATCCTGATATCTTTGTACGTCATTATCAGCTACACAATGCTGTTATTTACAGACCTTATGTAATGTGTTTGTGTAATGGTAACCTTGACACCGTCATTAAAACCAATATGTAGATTTAAATACTTTATGTTGTTGGTGTCTCATACACCGTTGTATTCAGTTAAGTAGTGTAGGTATGTACTGTTTACCGCTGGATAGTGTGGCGTTGGCTAATTGAAGTGGTTTTGTCGCGTCATGACTTGGCCATGACGTTCGATTTGGCTCAAGTTTACAAATTAAAATTACTTTATATGTGTGTTCCTCACAGTAATAAAGTCGCAGTTCCTTCGGAGAATAACGTGATCCAACCATTCCTAATCAGGCCAAATTTAACCACGAATTGCAGTGTCGAATCCGTGACTGTCGTGGTTTCTAAACCTGGAAATGACTGGATTTATTTGGTTTAAATTTTCAGTTAAGTTGAGTGCTTGTAGCAGTGATATCACGAATATAACTCGGTTAGGGAAAGTTCTATAATTACAGTAGTCCAGTAGTAATTTGTCCAAATTTTAATGTTTATACGGGTAACTTTGGCAATGGCTGGATCAGTAGTTTCGTTCACTCTTCACTGGGGTCGAAATTTGGTTGTTGTCTTTTACAGAGTTTGCCAGAGACAAGACCGATTTGACTTAAATTTGCGTCTGCGTTTATGCGATCTTGGCTGGCTTTCATTAGAAAAATATCACGGCAATATCGAAATTAGCAGGCTCAAAAAGGTGTTTTTAGAATTTATTTAGTTGTCATAGTATTTAATATGACTATGGATGGACTGATTTGGCTCAAATTTAGGGCATTGATGTTCGAAGCCAGTCAATTTTTTTATTGTTGCTATCATTAGGTTATACATCATATTATATGCTTTGATAGATATTTTGTGTTGTTATTCTATTTCCAACTTTTATTTATTTTAGAACGGTGCTATCGGAGACGGGCCATCGGGTGAAGCCGTTTGAAAGTCAAAAATTATCTATTCAAATTTAATTTTTTTTAGAATTTATATTCGCAAAGACACAATATGTGGATATTAGTTATTGTGTGTCATCTCAATAACTGAGGAAAGGGGGTTTTATTTATCATTATGTAATCAAGAGTCGATGACGGTTCACTACTAAAAACGTGACATTCTTCAGCATTTCGTTTTTTGTTTTTCCCCTTACCTCTCATATTGTGGGTCATCAACATGACTATGCCACCCACATTCATGGGCGACCAAATCTAGTCTGCTAGGTTATTGGACCAACAAATCCAGACCATCTAGGTTCCTGGCCCACCGACCACTAAATTTACACCCCACCAAGGTTATTGGACCAACAAATCCAGACCATCTAGGTTCCTGGCCCACCGACCACTAAATTTACACCCCACCAAGGTTATTGGACCAACAAATCCAGACCATCTAGGTTCCTGGACCACCGACCACTAAATTTACACCCCACCAAGGTTATTGGACCAACAAATCCAGACCATCTAGGTTCCTGGCCCACCGACCACTAAATTTACACCCCATCAAGGTTGTTGGACCACTAAATTCGAACCCACTCATGTTCTTAGACTAGAATTTTAGGTCCTCCAAGGATCTTTATCCACTAAATTGCACCACACCCATGTTCTTAAACCTCTATTTCAAAGTTGGCTCCAGGTTTGCGACTGCTGTTTCAGACACCTACCGGCTCTTAGAGGGGTGAACAATATTGAAAATTTTTGAAATAGCGGTTCAAAAACGTGATTGTGGTCTAAGTCAGTTGTTCGAGAACCTAGAAGGTCTGGATATGGTGCCCAAAAACATTAGGAGTGCAATTTAGTGATGCAAGTACTTGGGTGTGGGGTGTAAGTATAGATGTCCAAGAAAGAACTTGGATAGAGTGTAATTCGGTGCTCCAAGAACCTGAGGGCTCTGGATATGGTGGTCCAACAACATTGGTGAAGCAGTCATTTTGACCCCTAATTAATGTGCCATAAATATCTGAGGGAGGGAGTAAGGGTGAAAACAAGTGCGAAGTCCGCGGAAGAAAACAACGAAAAGCTGACGACTGTCCCAGTCTTCAAGAGAGCCGACTGTCATCCACTCTCGATATAGTTAAAGTTATCGTACTAGCTTGTATTTAATTATTACTTGTGATGCTTTCATTGTTTGTAGCTGACGGTAAAGATCTAAGATTTTTGCGCATGCAGCGCAGATAATATGGGTTATTTTGTATACGTGCCATCAGGATTAAATGCGCCGCTAAACACATTTTCCGGCAAGAGGATTTGCCAGAAATCCATTGGTAATTCCTTTATGATCCAAATGCGTTCGTGATGAGTTGTCCTGTCCTCGAAATCGAAAGTACTAACAAAACCGTCTCTGAACAAGCTGCGTAAAGATGTAATTTTATGTCCAGTAAAGTACTAGGAACATGTTCTTCAAATGCTAAACAGTAACGTTCGGAGCATTTTAAATTCGGCACAGTATATTCTCTGCAATGCACGAATTAGTTGCATGAACTGAAAATGTTTTCTGGTGCACCGGAGGATCCCGTGTTATCGGAACGTAAGCTATTTCATAGACGCATCAGATTATTATAGCTTGTGTCTGGTTCGATTTGGCACTTTTCATGCGGCACTAGTGAGCATTTCAGTGCTTAGTTTTGTAGTCACGCTTTCGTGTTGTCAAGATTTAAATTATAAACATATCCCAACTGCACTCCAAATTGTTTGTAGACCTAAAATTTTCTTATCAGACCTGACTGGAATAAGACACAGAACATTTAGGCCTAAAGTTATAATACGAAGAACTTTTATGAGATCCAAAAGAATGATGAGTTGTTCCACATTGGCTAGGCGATGCTGCTACAGGATAATATCTTCGCAATTACTGAAGCCTTAGAAATATATCTGTCACTATGTTGCTATAAAATCTAGGTGTTTAAATGAAAACCCTAACAAATTTATAAGTTTTATTGTGTAAAAAACATTAAGTGTATTTCACAGAAATGGTTAATCTTAGAACCGCATAAGTTCACATTAAGACTAACATATTGAGCCATCTGTTGTCACTGAGTTTCCCGGAATTGAATGTTGTAAGGCACAATTACTACAACTAACTGTAGTTGGATTGCAGCAGTTGAGTAACTTGCGATAGCTTTAGAGAATGCTTAATTATGTGTAAAGGATAAATTTAATAGATGTTTCTATGACTGCTGTATATAAATGTCTTGTCGCTCATCATGAAGAATTGGTCCGTGTCATCTTTAAGAGCCGAATGTTATGTCGTTAGAAACAAGAACATCTTAGAGCGGTGGGTTCGGGTAGCGGCAGCCCTCAGACTTAGCTTAGCATTTGGGCAATATAGGGCGGCACATTTGACTTCCGCCCACAAGAGTTATATTGGCCGAAGAACCCAAATAAAAGAACGGAGTAAAACGTCTTTTGTGTGTCCTGGTGTGAAGCTCGGTTCTGAAAGGTGTAACGTTTTGTTATATTATTTTCGGCAAGTAAAAGTTCTATTGATTCCGTTTGGTAATGAGTGAATAAACGACTGTCCGCACTGCCGTCGCTGAGGCTGCGAGCAGTTTCGCAACGTCCATTTGCAATACGCCTTATGCTTTTAAATCTAGCAGCATTAGCATAATGCGATGTTCACGTTTTAATGTTCCCAACGTTCGGAATCTATGTACACCAAACTGTCGAAAACCGTATGTCCTAGATTTTGGTCAATGTTCATATGGTCGTGATACAAATATCGAAATATATACCAAATACATACAAATACAAATATAAATATATACAAAATAAACCGCATTAGCTGCAAACGGTGTCCGTTACAAATATTCGCGTCAAATTGGTGGTTAGGTGTATGTTCGATACTAAAGAATACTTGTAGGTAGGGGTGTGTCGTATACCCGCAGCAATTCATTTCGTCGTACTGTTGTAATCCTGACTGTCCATACGTTAGGGTCGTGAGTACAGGGAGACAAAAGCTGCAAACGGGGGGACATTATAACGAACGCCGCATAATGGCTTGCCTTGATATTTCATAAATCGTACCAAAGATTGCCGTAAAGTTTAGTTCTAATTGAAGTACCAGGAGGGAAATTATAACTATAGATAATTTTATCACAGAAAGACAGGATTGAGGCCTAGGCTTCGGCAGGGTTAACAACCCAGCAAATGTTGAATTAAAACAATGACAATTTGAACGTGTTAAATCATCCCATCGTTCGCACCAATGACGAAAAACTTTTTGCAAAAATTTTGAAATTTTCATTTTTTGGGGTATTTTTTAACCTTTGTCTCGCAACCAGTAAGTGGTAACTAAAAGGCATAACAAATCTTGTAGTTCTAAGGTGGTCTCATTTTTTCGCTGCTATCTCAAGATATAGGTCGCGAAAATAGACCGTCACATCAAATTTCAAAAAATGTGACTCCTTGGGGCCCATTTTGAACTTGAAGACGTAGCCTACTGGTATAGCATTATGATTAAAGGGCACAAATGGACTGAATTTGTGATCAAAAATAGTGAAGATCCATCCATCCGATAATGAATTATGATCTCGGCTAGGGGCCGAACTATAATGCATGCCATGCCGTTCTCGATATACTAAGCCTTAGTCTTAGCCTAAGCTAAGGTCCCTTTACCAGCCATGTACTAAGTCTGGAGGGCTGCCTCCTCCGAATTCCCCGCTCTAAGCTGTTCTTTTTTCTAACGTTAAAACGTCTGGCCCCTAAAGTTAACATGGGCCATGACAAAAAAATTTTCTAAGATTTTGCCGCTAGCAAAGGCATAGGTGGAAACCCCGCTCGTACAGCTTGTTTCGTTTCCCTAAACTAGGTAGTAACACAGATGTGCGGACTCAACGAACGAAAAATTTTTTTAAATTCCAAATTTGAACAAAATCGGCGTAGCCATTGTCAAGTTAAACGCGATAATTGAAAATTTGGTATATGTAATTTTTATCATTTGAAACAGTATTTCATCCTACTATTCCTTAAAAGACATATATAATATTCAAGTGATGTTTCCGTTGAAATTGAGCTAAGTAAGCATGTCTGTACTGTGAAAATTTGACTCAAATCGGAGAATAAATTGCCAAATTACCCGCGACAATGTTAAATTTTGGCTAATTTTGATCTGGAGGAAGGGTATGATCCCATAATGCCTTAAATAAAGCAGGTATTCCTTTGATATTATTATTAATGAGTAAGATGCCTTGAATATTGAGTACATTTGAGCTAAATCGGCGTAGCCTTCGAAAAATACGATTAGTACTGATAGAAGTTAGGCAAACTCAAACATAGATATCAGAAGATATTCCAAAAATTTTTTCGCAATGGACAATTGTCTTTTTATTAAAGGCTGTAAAAATTTGAGCCAAATCGTATCAGCCTTTGCCAAGCGATGCGCGATAACAACATAATTTGGGTCAATCTTTACCCGAAAAGAGGGTCGTTAATCTCTGAACGGAATCGGGGGACATACCAGTAAGTGGCTATCTGCATCACACCATAAAGTAAAAAAATGCAAAAATCACCCGGCACGTGGCCGAGTTATAGATGTTGTAACAATATTGTGTAAATTTACATGTTATTAGTAAAATGGTCAAAAATTATGCTTTTGGACCAAAATGTTAATTTGGCCTTAACTAAGGAGCACGTCAAAAAGGCACCAACTTAAGCCATTGCGGACTGTAATCGAACAACGCATTAATGAATTCCAGGGACGAAAAATTTTTCCCCAAACGACATTTGGATCAGCCAACAACTCCCGGTTCTCCATGTCCACTTGGTTCGTTGGCTCTTGTTTCGTCCAGTCTATTAGCAGTGGCATACTTGGAGTGAGCAATACTTCATACTGTGTCGTTTATAAAACAAATACCTTGTAGCCTTGGTTTTGGTGGAATGAACATTTTGACAACCTTACATTATTCGACCTCCACAACTTTCCAGGATAACAGTCATATGTCAAAATGGACGCATTTAACTGAAGTTTTCTAAGTTATAATATTCCTGAGATGAGTGTGAGGTCCTTATTGAGACCCGAAGACACCCCATTGGGTAGTAGAATTGCAAAAGGCCAGCATAGCTCTGATCTCAATATAACATTGTCAAGAAATTGAGCACCAACAACCCAGGTATGTACGGTGTGAGTAGGTATACACAGAATGGGTGTGTCATGAATCTTCGTGTCTTGGGTACGTTTTTCAAACCGACAAAACCGTCCTGAACTTCATAAAATTCAAACTCATATGCAGCAGAGCTCGTACAAAACCGAATCCAGTCCGACAAAATAGTCCAGGGCATCACAAAATCTAAACTCATATGTAGCAGAACCCGTACAAAAACCGAATCCAGTCCGACAAAATAGTCCAGGGCATCACGAAATCTAAACTCATATGTAGCAGAACCCGTGAGCAATGGTCATTTGCTGTTTGTCCTTGATCTTCGTTCAGTTACATATGCTAATAGGCAAGAAGCAAGAAACAAAAGTAAGCATTACTAGTTTTTTTGCTAAAAGGCATGCTGCAGGCTTACAAAAAATTATAATACAGTAAGATGCTCATCATGGCCTTAAACATATATTTTATTTAAACATTGCTGGGTGGCAGAGAAGATAGTTCTTATTGATAATGAAATAAGATGGGACCGATAAAATTACGGCGTCGACAAATTAGCTGTGGGTAGGCAAGGATATGCCTATTATCATACCGGGAATAACCGAAACCGTCCTTTTAAACTGGATCTGGAACCTGGTCTTCGAAGCTCATATAGTAAAACAGATGAAGATAGAAATGAAGGTACAGCTGATTTAACTGTAGTAAAATTATTTTTATATCAACTTTATGTATTGTGATAACATTTTTGCCTCTCTGAAATTTTGAAGAGTCTGAGGTAGCTAATAACGTTTATCGCTCAGTATGTCGTTTTTGGACACCCAGAGCAAATTTTCATGCCTTCCACATACAACTTTGGCTAAATTGTGTCTAACTTAATGTGCTTCTAATGTATGGAGCGTAGACTAAACACTTTAGTTCTGTCTCCTTCTGACCCCCTTTACTGGACAGACGTCTGTTACTTGTTATTACGTAGGAAACTTGAAATATTGGTTATGGTTCTAAAATAAAATAAAATAACGTATATACAATAAACTTCTGGTCAGTGGTCACAGACAATGTTTAGGCTAGCGTTGATTAACCAGTGCCCCTCAGCTAGATGATGTTGTTGGCTTTCTGATCAAAATTCTATAGATGATATAAACTGTTATACTGCTCGCACACTTTCAATAGAGTTCATTACTAAGAATGCAGTTTCTGGCTGCGTTGCACATTATGTTACTTTAGTCGAATGTAGACTGATTTACAAAGTTTAAAAGCGAACTGGCTGGTGCTTGACGCAATTTATGCTAGCAAAGTTTACACCTAAGGATATACTTCTGTACTTCTAAATAGCCCATACTTTGTTACCGAGTTAGACCGGCTTAATTCTAACACACGCCGCAGACTTCTGAATGCGTGAAATAGCTGCTACAAGCATACGACTTGGCTTTGTTTTGTTAACAATGCAGGGCCAAATGAAAAATTAGTACTGAAATTATGTGTCCTATTTACGTTTCACAGGTATTTTCTTGAGTTAATCTGTAATTTTCGTTTGGTTGCCTTGGAACTTAGCATTTTATTTGGTTGTCTTGGAACTTAGCCGTATATATTACATCTTTACACCGCAAATGGAGCAAAAATGTAAAAAAATTTCAAACAAAAATTTTTAAACCGGAATTCCGGTTCCGGTATGGTTTTTTCCTTTTGCTGGAACCGCAACGGGAATGATTTTCGCCGGAACCGGAATTCCGGTTACTTTCTGTATCATACATGTCTAATGGCATTTCATTGCAGCG
>JASANE010019765.1:0-13284 GCA_030248225.1 Trileptium ribeirensis | reverse complement strand
GATTTTAAGGCTGAGCACACATTTTTAGGCTAGTTTAAACTTATTTGCGCAGTTTATTATATATTGTGTGCTAAATTTGCTGTTGGAAGTTGATATATCTACTTATTAGAAACTTTTTGTTACATTTGCTACTTTTTGCCAATAATAATTGTTACCAACAAAATTTAATAAAATTTTAAGATGAACATAATGCTTTAGTGCAGTATGGTTTGACAACAATATTTTTAAAGTGCAAGCATTTAACTTGCTGTGTTTAATCACTGTATTTAATTTCCAAAAGCATAATACATTATACTAGCTTCGTAACAACGTAAGATGAAACTTTTAAACTGTTATGTTAATAAAAAATACAAGCATACCACTGATAATATTCATATTGTACTAAATTGACATGCATTTTATTGCATTTACTGCAAAAATATTTATTTTTAACGTAGGACTATGTGTTTATATTACATTACATACTATTGAAGTGATGTATGGTTAGCCTTAACGCCACTATATACCAGTATGTAATCCAACGATACTCCACCCTCATTTCTTGCGTATCACGTTCGGGACAAAGAGAGATTTCCAAATATGTTTAGTATGTTTGTATTTATTGTATACATGTAAGTTATGTATATATATGCGTATCGCAGTGTACCATGTGGATTTTAGAAAAAATCTTTAAGTAAATCAAAAACAATTAAAAACGTGTATTTAAGTTTAAATAAATATAACTTTGATGACAATGGTCTAAGCACTCATAGTGATTTAAAATTTATCTCAAGATAATGGTTCTGGAAGTGGACCGGAAGTGAAACGGAAGTGGGCCGGAAGTTTACCGGAAGTGAGGCGGGAGTGGACCGGAAGTGAGCCGGAATTGAAATCCATTGTAAACTGATTCAAAATCTGAAGTACATAAGCTTTTATACCCTTTTCATGTATTCTCTGCTGACGCTGATTGGTTGAATTTTTGGAATTGTGCCAATGGAAGCTTCTAGAACATTCCAAAGTGATGAGTCATTAATTATAATGAATGTCTGTGTGGAAGGGGACCATCATATGCATGTATATATTCATGTGTATTTATTATGCGTGGGCGGAGGGGGAGCATGTATTACTTATATATGTATTTAGGGTCATTAATCATATTTGACAGGTCACGTGACCCAGGGTCATTAATCATTATTTCCCCTAAAAATTTGACAGGTCATTAATCATCTGCGCCAGAACCCGTATTTTTCCTACTACTGTGGTTAGCTGTTTAGTTTTTCTTTATGTTCAAATTTAGCTATTTCAGTGCGTCCCTTATATGGTCAACATTAACAATATCACCCATTTAAGGGACGCCAATTTTGATGTCCCTAAATGGCTACTGTGTCCCTAATTTGCACTATATTGTCCATTTAAGGGACACTTTATATTGTGTTACATTTTCAGTAAATTTTTGTCGTTAAAAGAGTCGTTGTTGCGTACCAACGTCTTGGTCTGTTCAAGAGCTTTCGTTTGAGATGCAACAATTGAGAGTTGACATATGAAGAAAAAAGTAACCTGATGTCCCTTAAATGGAGCATCCAATTTTAAGTGTCCCTTATTAAGCACTTCTACTATATACATATATATGTTTCATTTATACTTCAGAACTATCAAGGTAAAAACACTGTAATATATGCCGCTCGGTTTATGTTATGATCGTCAACAACAATGCAAACGAATTTACTATTTTTCACAGTATTAGACAAACAGTCAATGCTAGATGTTATAGAAATGTACGATATTGTATAGTACTAGTATACATATAACTCACAACCGAGAGTTAAACAGAGGGAGTGTAATTTCATTTTAAGTTATCATATTGTACATTTTACCACCCTAAACCCCGACGACCCAAAGCTACAAGTATTTGTGCTGGTCGCTAGATAACCAAACCATCCTATTCAGCATGCCGGAACACCTATACAGACAATTCTTGATGACCTGTAGGCAATACATAACTAAAACAACTGAGGGCAGACATTTCGGAAATTGGTTTCGCTGACCCTCAACTCAATGAATGCGTCGGAAAAGACATGACAGGTATTCGTGCTGGAACCTAAATAACGTAACCATTGTATTCGGCGTTCAAAATTACTGTATATACACCGTTCTTGATACCCTGCACGCAATACATAAGCAGACAAATGGAAACGATTTTGAAAATAGGGTTCGTGGACCGTAAAACACTTGAAACCCCATCAAGAAATAAAATATAATCAAGTTGAATTCTAGACAGCAAAGCTAACGTAGCAAGAGTGCGTAAGAATATATTAGACACCCATTGTACGGATAAAAGTAATAACACGGGGAAATTTGAAAAATCGCTATTTAAGGCAAACTGTCAACGAATTATATATATTCTCGCACACAACGTCCGAGGGAGCTAGTGCACAAAAAACCAGTAGTCAGCAAAGTTATAGATCTCGGAGTATTTTTCGATGCGAAACCTGTGTCGCAAGATATGATCTCCGAAAAACTGATACCCGTATGGCCGGATTTGGCATAGAACCCTTAAAAATTAATTTTGCGACTTTAACCCGGAAGATTAGGTCAGAGGTACTCAAGTTCAACTAAAGATCGTCACTAAAAATTAAAATTTGTCGAAATCCGTTTGTCCGAAAAACGAGTTATGAATAACCGCGACAGGCAAAAAAGTTTCACGATTTCACTCTAGCGCTCTCGGTGAAAACTCCGCTTGAATAAGTCAGATAACCCATGAAAAATGAAAACCTTTTGCGTCACCAGCTCGCGAACCAAATCAAAATGTCACACACACATGAAATAGTGATGGTAGCGGACCGAAGCTCAACAACAGAGGTCCGGGCATGGCTTTAAATTCTGCCGATCCAAATCGAGATTTAAAACCCATATAACCTACAGGAGGAGGACGAATGTCATTCGAAAATAGAACACCTTAAACCGGGTCTTCCGGGGAATGCCAGCCCCCGAGTTAGGTGTAATATACATCTGAGATGGAAATCGGTCACCTACACGTGACCCGGTTGCTTCCAATTGGCATTTTTTGACATGCCAAATGCCTATTTGGTTTTCTACATTGCATTGCAAATGCTCTTTCTAGCGCTGTTCTAGTACCATGTTTTCGACTGTAAATGTGCTGTCTGCCAATGCTTGCGCATTGTTGCCCGTGCTGCACGACGAAGACGTGATTCACACACAGCCCACCAATCCGACCCCAGCCATCCACCCTCGTTGGAGCATCCTTCCACAAGTTGATAAAATCTGTCTTGAGCCCTTCGAATACAATCATATTCGCTTCGAAACAAAGATAAATATATAGTTGGAGTCCTCGCGCAATGAGTCTAGAATATGTCAATGTAACATCTTGGTACAAGCCAGGGTTGGTATTTTGTAGATAAAGTCAATGGTACTCAAAGGGTTAGTCTTAATCCTAACGCACGGTAAGATAAATGGTTACAGGCCGAGATCTAATTATGATGATCCGGAATCTCTGCTGATTTTACATTGGTCGCACATCAGATTTACATTATTAATCAATAAAATTAAAACAATGAAAAAAATTGAACGCACTGATTCTCAAATCTACACATACGCACGAACAACATCATAGAGGACTAAAAAGTGTGGATTACAAAACCTAGCCTGCTGATAACAACGAAGGTAAACTCAACTTAAGCAGAACAAAATTTATAATTGATCCGAATGTATGAAACAAATTTAGTTTTCTTGAATGAAAAAAGACTGTGGACGAAAGCCGAACGTTTTCCGGAAAATAAAGTATCTTCGTGCCAATTTTTCACCTTAACTAAATGAAGCGGTTGAATGTGATACACTAGTGACGAGAATTTTAAGTTTGATGATTTAAATGTTCAAAAGAATTCTAAAATGTAAAGTAAAATATATAATGCTGAGGAGCCTCCCCAAAGGCTACGATACAAAAAGTAGTTGCCCAACTGTAATAATTGTCGATACTGTCACAAGTCCGGCCGTTACAATATATGCTTTTTATTAAATAAAAACAGAACAAACTGAGATGGATGCCTTCAACACTCACTTTCCCAGCACATTCAAGCTACGAGGAGGTTAGCAATAATCGATAGATTGTGTTAGCTATGGATTAACAAAGTAAGTAATGCGCCGGGTTGAGTTACGGGCTTTTGGCTATATTTTAGTATGGTAATTTAACCGGGTTAAGGCGTGTGACCCGGTCATCCGGTCGAAAGTGGTGACCCAAGTGATTCGGTTCCATCTCTGATATGAACACTACAAGCTTATATATCTATAGCGTACAAAATTGTATTTATATGAATTATATTCCAACATCGTAATCGATCGAGATTTGGTTTAATTTTCACTTGTGTTATAACATGTAGAATAAAATCATCAGTTTGCGTGCAAATGCCAACGCGTTTGTTAAACGAATAATTTGGGGAATATTATATGCACATATACAGATACGTTAATCCCTAACAGCGCTTACTTCCACGTCTAATAGCATACAAGTGCACAACAAACAGGGCACGAAAACGGCATTCAAAGAATAAGCATATTGTCAGCCTACTGAAATCATAAATTGCGATTTTTCCGCACAGATTTTGAAATTTTTTCTAAACTATAATGTAAACAATACCAATTAGCATAATGATTAATTACACACCAACACAACTTTCTGTAGTTGAAGCATAGTATGTAGCACATATTCGAAAAACGCTTCTAATAAAATGACCATGTATTAGTAAAATATTGTTCTGATACGATGAAAAGGTACAACTTTTGATACTTCAACAGAGTGAAGTCGACGGTATGTCCACAAATAATTATCGACCAAAATCGAATTAACACTCTGTGGTGGAAATGTCAATGCCACATCGCCGAACTCTTTGTTTTTCAGCTTGGCTTTAAGCGAATGCACCAATTCCTGGAAAACGCCAAAGTGCTATTAATTACATATGTACCAGTAAAGGAACAGCGTCCGTAATATCGGTATAACTTGGATTTGAAAAATACCAATGCCGTTTGCTATTAAAAGGTAACATTTAAATTTTAGCTTCAGGCCCAGTTAACAAGTCGTGGGTAGTATTAAATTTGATTGGCCCCCATTCCTGAAAATGTTGTTAGGCAGCAAAAAGCATGGGCCGTGTGGCAACCAATGGGCGGCGAATGTTGAAACAACAGCACGAAATGGTACGACCCCAGTTCATCAGGGACGCTCCGAAATATACATATTTTTATTTAGTGTTCTGCGGAGAGATTAAAATAACTATATAAATAATTTATTTATTTAAATTTATTTAATAAACAATTATTGCGTCAGCAGTGTTGGGAAGATGTTTATGATTAAGGGTAAAACCGAATTCCAAACAACTTTTGACACGATTTGCAAAATTTTTATCTTTTGAACGGAATTTTAGTAAAAAATACTTAACCAATTTATGTTATGTGTGTACATATTTGGGCGATTTTACTGGAGGATGAAAAAATTGTCAGAGGGCATACGATCAAAAAAAGAATTGATTGCAACAAATTTAGTACCTACATATAACATTTTACCGTTTCGCGCATCAAGTGATGCAAGTTTTTTACGCCACGAATTTGGGGGGCTCTGAACGAAAATGACTAATAAAAAACATACCTACAGCCACGGATAGAACTAGTATCTCGCCAGCGATAGCAGAATAGAGCCACCGTGGTTTCATCAAGTGGTCATTTTGTGTAATCATCTTGTAACAGGCTTTCGGTTTGATGTATACTACGCTAAAACATCTGTAACCCTGAACCCATATTAAAAACCCTAAAGATATGTCGACCCTAAACCCATCGAAAACAAGCACGAAGTATATGTGCTAGTCTCTAGATAACCTAACCATCGTACTCAGCGTACCGAAAACCAAAGTGTAACCGGAATTCCTGTTCCAATTCCGGCGAAAATCGTGTTCCGGTTGCGGTTCCGGCAAAGGGAAAACATACCGAAACTGGAATTCAGGTTTAAAAATTTTTCCAAATTTTTTGCTTCATCTGTGATCCAAACATGTGTAATATATATTTTACAATAATCAAGCACCAATACAAAAAAGCAAAAAATAGATTAACTAAGCCATTTGCTGTTTAAACGTAAATAGGGCACATAATTTCAGTAGGAATTTTTCATAATAACCTACAGGAGTTGGTTAACAAATCAAATCCAGGTCGATGCTTGTAGTAGCTACATATTTTACATATTCAGAAGTCTGCGGGGTAGGTTAGAATTAAACCGGACCAACTCGGTAACAGAGCATGGATTATGTGGAAATACTTAGCTGTAAGCTTGGCTAACATAAATTGCGTCAAGCACCAACCAGTGCGCTTGTAAACTTTGTCAATCAGTATACGTTGAAAAGTAGCGTTATCTGCAACGGAACCAGAAACATCGTTCTTGGCAAAGAACTATATTTATTGAAACTGTACGAGCAGTATCACATTTTGTCTCATTTATAGCATTCTGATTAGAAACTTATCATTATCATGTATCTGACGGGCACTGATTGCCCAACGCTAGCCTAAACCACGTCTCTGGCCACTGTTCAGAATTATACTATATACCTTCTATCATTTTCTCTTAGGACCATATAAACGAATAATTTCAAGTTTCCTACATAATAACATGTAGCAAACGTATGTGTAGTAAAGGGAGGCTACTGGAGACAGAGCGAACGTGTTTATTTTACGCTCCATGAGTTATAAGCACATTCAGTTTGATGCAATGTACGAAAGATTGTATAGTGGAAGGCATTTTTTGCTATGGGGGTCCAAAAACGGACATACTGAATGATAAATAAACATTATTAGCTTCCTCAATCTCTTTAAAGTTCCAGAAAGGCCATAATTCCATCGCGTAAAAGTTATTTTAAGACATTTTAAATCCACTGTACCTTCAGTTTTTCCTTCATCTGTTTTACTATATATAAGTTTCGAAGGCAAGGTTCCGGGTGCGGTTTAAATGGACGGTTCCGGTTGCTGGTTCCTGTAAATTTAGGTTCCGGTTATTCCGAAAACCTATACACAGCACATTCTTCATAAACATGTACGCAATACAAACTAAGATACTGAAGACAGACTATATTCTAGCAATCGGGTGCACAGACCCTAAACCTGTTGAAAATATCTTTAAATATTCGTGCTGGATTCTAGATAACCACATCATCGTGCTCACATATAAGACCCTTCTTGATGCCTTGTAAGCAATAAATACCCAAACAAATCAAAACTAACTAAATTTTGGAAATTTTGGAAAACTTTTGAAACCCTGTGAAACGGTATAATAGTCAAGTTGGACTCTAGATAGCAAAACCATCGTATTCACCGTGCTTGATAACCAAATAGTCATTCGTTATAAGGTAAACACACAGAACAGTCGAAATTTGGAAAATCGATATTTCTGGCAAAGGGTTGATGAGCCCACAACAGCTTAGATTGTGATCCCACAAAAAGTTGTGGTGAGCAAAGTTATAGATCTTGATCTTATTAAGATGTTCGGCTTGGTTTTTCGATGGGACGCCTGAATCGCGATATGGGCTGAGAAACAAATGTACCCGTATGGCCGGATTGGCCAAAGAACACTTAAAACATGTTTTTGACATTTGACCTCAAATATGGGGTCGAAGCTATTCGCGTTCAGCTAAATGCAGGGTGGCCGCTGAGACCTCGGTTCAATTTTCGGGGTTTCTCGGGCTCCTTTTAAAAAATTCGGGTTTCTATGTTCAGCGTAAACAGACGTAACAAATATCAAAATACACCTATTATAGCTTATTAACACGGGTGCAATTAAACAATAATTATGGCCAATGTTGCAATTAAATAATTGTGCCCAACGCAGGAACATAACATGTAACAGCAGGACTGGTAGATTGATGGTTCGAAACATAAATTTTACAAATTATTACAGCAAAAAAACTAATTGAATCCACCCACCAGAACAGATGGTCCTGAGCAGTTTAGACTGCTCAGGCAAAGGTGGTCAGGCCAAATGCCATGCCGGATCGTGGCCGTTCCACTGTTCGCAATTTTAATTGCTATGGTACAGTAGCAGTGGTTTGCAAACAATGTTTTATCAGGGACTGTTGCAACCCATTTCCCACCACTTTGCAAATAATAGTTTCCCAGGGACTGGTGCAAACCATTCCCGAATTTCGCATGCTGCCTGGTAATTAGAGGCAAAATGAGATTTTGCTGCCAAAAGCGTGCAATTTGTGCGTTATTATATGCCAACAATCATTTATAACAGTTAGTAATACTTATATGTTTGATTCTGCAATGGAAGTCGAGCACATGGTGCACGATTCAATAAAAAATTCAAAAAATCATTGGGAATTTTTTGGGGGTTTTGTTACATATGGGAGTTTTCCGGGTCTTTTTGGTCGTTTCGGGTTTTTTGGCATTCGTAGTTTTTTGGTGCTGTGGCCACCTAGTAAAAGAAACAACCTCATCACTTTTGCTATACAATAAAAATTTATCAACCCGAAGATGATAACAGAAGCAAACAAAAACAAATTTTCACGATTTTTCTCTCTAGTGCCCTGAGTGGAATTTCTGGTTCGCTCCTTTTCAATTAAATTGCATACGCTCAAATGAACAAGCACTTAAAAACATACGCACGTTATATAAGATATATAGACGCACGCAGTCAATTTGGTTTAAGCACATTCTTGCGTGCACTTTCGTTTTTGTTAGTTATTTCTGTCCGTGATTCCAAAATTGTCATACTGTTATTTTTGGTTTGGTCTACCCTCCGCCGAGACTATCTACCCCCTCCTGAGTTGACGAACATTGACAGCTATATCAGCATTGATTAAACATGGTATATATTCATAATAATATGTCTACTGCTGACTTTACCAAACTACCTGAGGGAACCGAACTTGGGGCGAGGACTTCGGTTTCCTTAAGTCGAACTGGAACACTGGGAAATGCGAAAATATCATAAATTGCCAATTTACAGTAAATATAAAAGAAGGAATTCGGGTCGAGTTTTCCAGCCCGACCCGAGCTGACAACCGTGTCAACCAAACCCGACTTTGTTTCTTTTAGATCAATTTAGAAATAATTGACAAAACTGTTCAACATTCCACGACCAAACCACGGTTATTTTCGAAGAGGATCATAGCCACAACCTGTCCAAAATTTGACGCACTTACTTCAACAGCCTGAATTGAACAACCGCGTATTTCAACCTCCATTGGCTCGCCAAATTGAAACATTTCATCTGGCATAATAATAGATTTAAATAATGTTTGTGATATTGCCTCGTTTAATATTCTGTTTCAATCTTCAAAACAAAATGTTAGACCAACACGAGTTCACAGATGCTGTGTAAACTGTAGTTTCAAACAAATTACGAAGTGATACTTTTGCCATGCTCCAAATTTATTGAATTTTTTAACCGAACTTGTTGACGGAATTTCTGTGTAACGTGTTTCTGATACCCAAGCAATTATTGAATTAACCACATGTTTAAGTTCGATATTTTCGATTCTAACGTCTCAGCAGTCCATATCTATGTACTTATCAAGTTGAACTCGCTTAATTAAAAATACACCACAAATCTCTGAATGGGTCAAACAACTGCTGTACATCGGGCGTTGTTTTCTTAATATAAGGTTGTGGCGCAGAAATACTGCGATATTCAAACCACCAATCATTAACACATAATATATTGTTCACCTTAAACTTCGTCTGGTGAATTATTTTACGCATACACCTGTCAATTTCATGCAGCTGTAAATTTATAACAATTTGCAAATTAGTACTGCGTAAAAACAAGACTAAATTAAAATATGTACTTCGATGTAGGTTACCAAAATTGTTGTCCATACGAATCGTTATGGCAGTACTACTACATGAGCTAAAAGTCAACGCGCATAGATCAAAGCGCCAAAATATCTGTATTCTGTTTAATTAGATTTAATTTCATACCTTTGTTCAGTTTCTGAAGTAATTCTTCGCTATAACGCAAAACACCACGGTACACCAAAACCTGTGGAACACTAGAACAAAATACAAAAAGATATACAGGTTAGCGGTTAAGATTTTGAGATAAAATCAAATGCAAATATTGATTTTTAATAAAGAACCAAAAGCCTGCACTTTACGAAATTGTCAAACAATCAACGTTTTCGCATGGACTATACTCCCATCATTTCGCGACAACCTGATGCAAGCATTATAGTTAAATATACCAAATAATGTCAAAAATAACTTTTAGATTTTCACACAAGCAAATTTCACAAATGCTCCATAAGCTACTTAAAAATTATTCAGAAATCTGAAGCAGCTGACTCCTGTTACTGACCAACATCTAAGAAGTTTGAGCTCTAAATTTTTTACTTTGACCCCAACAAATTTTCATTTCCAGTGAATGTAAGGCTTGATTTCTGTGAACTGTGGTATTTGTCGCACATCTAGTTCATGATGTCAAGTATGGTGACGCAATCACGTAAAACGATCAATTGACCTTGAAATTCCAACGAACTCTGGGCTATAGGTACATTTTGAAACCTCGACAAGTGCCTATTGAAAAACACACATCAAATACCTGGATACAAAATAGAAAAACGGTAGAGTACATACAGTCACACACAGAAATAAACGCAAATTTTCCGCGAATCGTAGCGAATAATTGGCGAGAAATTTGCTTTTATTTTTCTGAGCGCGTCTGTAATGTTGCCTACGTAAAAACTAAGAGATTAATATGTTCGATTATCATAGATTACTGCCGTAGTAGCTCGTTGTTACTGGAATGTTGCACCACGCAGCTAACTGGTTTAGGCCATAGCTTTACACAAATTATTTATGACAAAATACCATCCATGATCTCACCGATAGTCTGCGAACATCGTTATCGAATCAATATCATTAAAATAGCCACAACCTTTTCCTTCGAAACAACCCCATATATCGGCAACCAATATTTGAGCTCTTTTAAGAAATGACACTGGAAAATGTAAAAATAGTCAAAATGTAAATGACATCCATATAAGACCCAGATGTATTAATCAAGATGCAAATATCAGTGGGGTGCATGGGGCTAGCCTCTCGCCTCATTATTTTCACACCTATCATATTTGCGTGTCAAAATAGCTATTGGTCTCCCTAAATCGTTTTGCCCCTCAATGTTAAGGATGGATTTACGCCAAAAAATTTATCCATTATCATGGTGAAACCATCGCACTGGTTTTATGCAAAAACTTGCTGACTATTTTCGAGCTTTGCTCGTCTAAAACTGAGTAAGAATCTCCGTTTTTAACGGGCAGCAAACATGTTAACGACCACCGACACTCAAAGAAATCATTTTATTACGAAGAATTACAGAAGTCATCTAAAATGAGCGGTGTTCGTTTGAAAAGTTTAAATTTTGCTCGTTTGGTGCTCAATATTGTTTTGGCGCGTTTTCTTAAAATTTGTGTGGAGAGCTGTTCGAAGTTTATATGAAAGTTGTTCCCGAATATGTAAATTTTGTTAGATGTGCGTTCGGTTGAAAGACGATAGCCATACCTGGCTAGCATTGCAGCTTAACAACTACGCCCATCCTCGAAAAAATAGAATAAACATAAAAATATAAAAACCGTGATACGGCCTTTATAGAGACGCCTTATATTTATAACTGTTATTATATTCACAGATGGAAACTGATAAAGTGTCACAAAAGTAGCGGTAAAAGACACGAAAATTCCGAGATTACGGTGGCTACTAGTATCCAGAAAATATTTTTAGAACATCAAACGCAAATAAAATTTGTAATAGTAGCTGCTGTTCTATAAACAACTCTGCTAAAACAGCATGCTGCGGTTGACGTCAAATTAAGTAATGCTTTCAACGTGTCTCCAAATCTTGGTTGCTCAATTTTCATCAATAAGATATATTGCTGGTTTTGCTTTACAAACAATTCAACCACATATTATGAAAACAATCGACAAGCCTAAACATAATATTATATAATTTTGTTCAATTTTATAAGCTGTAGTAATAAGCCAAGGCGCGTTTACAACACTGACAGACACAAATACATTAATAATTGACGCTAACACTGGCTAGTCCAAACCTCGGAAATTATAGAGGGTGGTCTCCGGCTCACATGCCGGCGGTGCCGGATTTTGCCGGGGCCAATTTTTTTGCCGGATTTTGTAGCGTTTAGACGCTTATTTTTCTCAGCAGGAGGCTTTGAGCCGGGGGGTACCCGAATTTTTGCCGGGGGCAGCCGAAAATGCCGGCCTCCCACTTTGGACTAACCAGTAGCATACAATCCCTATGAAAGATGTCTGTCGGATTGTGAACGAACATCAAGCGCTTCTCGAACAGTTTCGAACAATAAAATTTTTTCTAACGCACTTCAAACATATATATTTATTCAATTAAGTTTTAATTTTTTTCATTGACACGTTCAATGACATTTAACAGGAATATGCTATCAAACACTGTTCGAAACAGATGTCAATCATATTCGAACCGTTTTCGATCTAACATCGAAAAAGTGTCGATCCAACAGCAGGTGCAGTCACTCTTAGACATTGAAATACGAACGGTTCGCGAATAGCAACTAAACATCTTCTGTTAATTCTTCGGGAGTGTTCGCGAAGAATTTGCTCTTATTTTTGAGCCTGATTGTATTTCTGGCAGAGACTTACCAGCTAATATCCACTAGCATTGCTATAATATTTACCTTCTTTTCTGTGAAACAACGCGGAATCCCGATAGCAAGGAAAATTTTCGACAATTAATTTCAACAATGTTTGTGCGCTCGATTCACACTTCTGCAGCACATTCACGAAATTTCCGTCAAATTTCTACACTAAAATTAAAAGGTGTTGTTAGGGCAGTTGTTATAGCACTTGCGACCAGATAGTATTAAAGTCATTACAATAAAATAAGGTAATTTTATAACCGAAGTTCGCAAAACAGATTGTAGCTGAACGTAATGTTTGCGAAATTATCGTCGATATAATTACAAAAATTCAGACATTATCATTTTTCAAAGTTTTGATTAATTTATATATATCAGCTCCCGCACCGGTTTCGTGGAATTCTCTAAAACACAGTAAACAGGGTTTCCATTGAGCATATTTATAAAAAATGGTTTTGGGGTTCCTCTTATGCTGGAAAATTATTTCTTAATTCGAACCATGTACAGGGCTTAGTTGAATAGTGTCAAAAACCGCATTGACGAGCTGAGTGTAACGGTACCAAAATACGATCCGTACATGATAACGTACTCACGGATGTATTTGTGAAACGAGTTAGGAGCGATATCCTTTC